>JAIUND010002019.1:0-26834 GCA_034699125.1 Gisinianus flammeolus | reverse complement strand
AAGACACGTAGTTAGTTTTCATCCTTCTAAAAAATAGTTCGGGAAAATCCTTTTCTTTAGTCATGGATCTGCTCCACATGGAATTGTTTTTGTTCTTTATTTCATAATTTGGTTTGGCGGTCCAGAAGTATGTGCCCAAATTTGAAATACGTTTGAGCTTCTCTTTTTCTGAAAAGTTATTTTTTTGGATAATTGTTTTGATTGCTTTTTGAATACAGTGAGATTTTTATTCATCAGATAAATACAACTCTTCATTATTTGGTAAGTTCTCTCTTTGTCTTTTCAGCAACTCGAATATAATCTCTTTCTTTTGCTTGTAAGAAAACTTAAATCTGATGTGATGTTTTTCATAAAGATATCAATGTAGAAATATAGGTACTTACTTACATAATGCACATATATACTTCAGTGCCGGCATTATTTTGACTTTCGACTGTCTGCTTACCCATCCAATGTATATGTACAAAAATAGTGATAAATTAAATATATAAATTTCATTTCTTTTGGTTTGTAGCTGAAAAATGTCTATCGGTGTTCCAATTAAAGTTCTACATGAAGCCGAGGGTCACACAGTCACGCTTGAAACCATAACTGGAGAAGTATTCCGTGGAAAATTAGTAGAAGCAGAGGACAACATGAACTGTCAAATGTCTAGTGTGGTTGTAACTTTAAGAGATGGGCGGACGAATAATTTGGAACTTGTTTTCATAAGAGGTTCAAAAATAAGATTTATGATACTACCGGATATGCTAAAGAATGCGCCGATGTTCAAACGGTTAGCTGGCAAAGGAGTAGGGATAGGTGCCCGGGGAAAAGCTGCCATGATGCGTGGTCAAGGTATTACTATTTAAAGTTTAAATTTAAAGTCATAAATGATGATGATGATATAACTGTGCATATTCATTAGTCAACAAAGTATTTTTAACTACAATGCATTCCATGTTTGTTTAGTTCGTGGAAGAGGTTCTCGTGGTGGACCGAGTGGGCCTGGGGCTCAGCGTGGACGAGGTGGAACCTCTTGGCCATCTCAAGGACGGTCAGCTCCAGGTGGCGGCCGACCTAATTAATTAAGGATTTTTAATTTGAAATTCCAAGCAATGAGAGAAATCGTGAAACAAATATGTAATATCCTTTCTTTTACTTTTTTTTTTTCATGATACGTCATGTCTTATATTAATACTTATATTATTACATTTATTATAATCGTAATTACATACTCTGCAGTAGGATCTTTTATTGCGTAATAAAATAACAAGAACAGATTCCTCAATTTGAATCTTAATTTAATTCAGTATGTGTAGTATTACTTTATTTATTTAATTATTTATTTATACATATTATAGTGTTATGCAGTCTTCAAACCTCGTATAATAGAGGTTTTTGAGGTACATACTAAAGTTATCTACATTCGTGTTTGTAGTATAATATACTATACTAATTGTAAGTTAGTATTACTAACAATAAGCATTGTAAGTGTATAAAGATATCGTTTTTTACCAAACTAGTATTATTTGTTATGATATGACTTGTTTCTAATGAAACTTTAAGTTTTCTTTAAAAGAATACTAAATTGAAACGACATGTTCAATATACATACTACTTATGAAATCGACTCTACTCTACTACTACTCTATATAGTTATGTACTTAATTATGATTAGCAGGATAATGTGTCTTCAAAAGTCTTTGAAACTGTCGAGAACAATTTAGTAGTATGTATGTTTAAAATTGAAAAGTAACATGTTTTTCTTTTTCTTATTTGTTTTTTTTGTAAAGACTAGATTGGAATTAATTAATAATTAATATAACTTTCTAACTATATAGTAATTCTTTAAAGTTAATGAATATCCTTGCCATTATAAATGAGTGTAACGCGGTTATACAGTGAATCACAATCTGAACAATCGTATAGTAGAGTACATAAACATAATTCCCAGTAGAGTTTCTTAATTCATATCACCTAAAATAAATATAATTCAGTATAATCCGTTTTACATTCACGTGCGAGCACAAACTTATCGATGTAGGATACATTGTTATTTCCTTGGTTAAGAAATTACGTCGTACACAAATAGACGAATGAGCTGCTTCCATTTTAGGATTTATAACGCTATTGAGTTGTATCATTATACAATATTTGTATATTGACGATGTGGATAAGAAAACCAGTGGAAGACTACTTTTCACTTTTTTGCATATTAATATGTAGAAAAACATGGGCTATTTTATAGAAAAAGTTAGAAGTGTCTAGAAAAATTGTAAATATTTTTAATTAATTTACAAACATTAGTTAAATTCAAACAAAATATATGACGATTTCTTTCCCGTTGAATTTTTGAATTACAAAATCATCGAGAAACGCCGTGGCGCCAAAGCGGCCAAAAGGAAAACTCCAATATCTCGACTTCTAGATAGTAGTCTTCCACTGGTTTTCTTATCCACATCGTCATATATTATTATATTTAGAACTACTGTCTATTCATATTTAAATTATTTAAATTATTAACTTTTTACTTTTTCGTGAATTTACTGGCTCCGCTATACGCAATTTTCAAGTGGGAAAAGATGGCACAAGATGGCGAGATTCCGTTTGTACTTATATGAAGCAAGGAATTCTGTAAGGAAAAATCTTTTCTGAGGGGCGGAGCCAAAAAATTCACGAAAAAGTATAAAATTTATACTAGTAAATACTAGTAATTCGCTACAGTATTACAGTAATGCTCCAAATGAACGATGGTGATGTAAAAATTGAAGAAGTATTTCACTCATTTGTAGGTAATACTTTATCATTACAGTTGCACTGTAACAGTACATGGTATTAAAGAAAAGGATCAAATTTTTCAGTTGTAAAATCTAATCAATCAATTACTTTCATCGTAAATGATTAAGTATGTATACATAAACGTGTTCACAAATTGTCTCCGAATGAAAATGCTATAGCACACATATTCAATGAGTGTCAAAAATACACGAACAGCAAAGAACAGAAAAATGATGTACAAAGCCACACAAACAGTCAACATTACATGAAAAGTTATCATTGTGTCAACTGCTATAGAAGACGTTTCAAAATAATTTTGTTATCCTCAGGGTAAGTAAGTACTTTTAACATGATACTGTAACTGTGTTAAGCCATAATTTCGAAATTCGTGCAGTTCCAGAGGGTTAGGTATAGATATTTAACTGTTCTGTGCCGGCCAGCAGGGTTTCCAGTGAAAAGAGTGAGAAGACAATACAATTTTGTGAGCAATTACTACTAATTGTAAGTACTACTATTCTCCTCAAGAAGCAAGACGATAATTTCTTCTGTTAAATGGGTTGAGTAGTAACACTGCTCCTGCTTATTTATGTTTTGTATTGTTAAGAAAAGAACAATCATCTGTGCCTGAAAACTCTCGGCCAAGCCGTATTAAAGGTTTCGAAATAAACTGAATAAGGTTTCATCATGCATGTTACTTGCTTACTTTCAAATGTATATTTGGTACACTTCTGCTGATGTTTCTCTACATGGTGGAGTGAGAGTAATCTGTAAGATGTTTTAAAATATGAAAAGTACTAGTATATGTAGGACTTATTGGTAAATGACTTTTTTGACAGCATAATGACGGAGGAGTGAATGATATGCATTTCGTGCTCCGTTTTTACTGGGAAGACTTAAGCTAGAATATCATGAGCTAAAAGTATTAGTAACAGTAGTATATGTATATGAGTATTCCAGTATTCACTGAATACTATTCAAAACTGTTATTAATACTCTGCTGTAACGACACTGTGTACATATTAAGATGAAAGTTTTGATGGTCATTTCCGTTGCAAATAGGATGGTCCTATTATTATTACAAGTATGGATAACTCATACATATGCATTTTTTGTGATGGACAAGGGAGCAACTTGACAACAAGGTGTATTTAATAGTCTAGTGAAAGCCCTAACTCAAACATGTCATACAGGCCAAAAAAAAAACTCAAACTAGTATCGATCACAAAATAGAATAGTGATTAGAACAGACCACTAACAGTGTAGAACATTTCAATTGAAGAAAAATTTTCTCTCATCTTTGACTGCATCATCCTTTCCACCGAGGACATGTAAAGATAGTTGATAATACAATAAAGAAGTTTTGAGAAGACTGTTGACAAGAGGTTGGTCGGTTGACAGTAGAATGACGCACACATGAGCCACTGTTGTTGCTGTTGCATGTTTTTTAAATAAATGTTTTTCGCTCAGTCAAGTCCACGAATGATAATTAGGTAATTAAGCCACTACTTGAGTATAGTTATGTATTGGACTAATTTTTTTTAAGTAGTTGTTTAACAGTATCGATTATTCAACTTTCTTTGCTGTTCCGGCAGTCGTTGATGACATTTCTTTCGATGGTTTTAACATTCGTATTAAACCTTTCCACATTAGAAAGTACCAGTAAATTTGTGGGGCTAGAGCTAGAACAAAACAAGTTTTCCAAACGATAGGTGCTTGGAAGAAGGCCTAAAAAAAAAAAAAAAATCCATATTTAATTTACATAAAAAATTTCATTTCTTTTTTTGTTTTGGACAAAATATTCATTTTTACACTACCAGTGCACTGGTAGTGTAATACACTGCAGTGTGTGTGTGTATTAGCTCAAGGCGATATACAAAGATTTCCTTTACAGGGCGCAAGGTGAGGAAATTTGAGGACTTCTTCTATGCCGTACTAAGAGGACTAAAGCTTGATTTGGTTTTCATTTTCCAGTCGGAGTTTATTCTAAAGACAATATAATTAAGGACCTTATTTTTGCCTTTTGCCTATTTTTTGGAAACTTTTATATCGCCCAAACTGGATTTGTAAGTGTGATTGTGGTACACATTTTTGTTTATTTTCCCTTCTCGGTTCACTTGCAATCCGGGTACTCAGGGGAATTCATCTTTGTTGCATGCATTTGTCAAAACATGTTATTTGGGGTCAATGTTGTGAAACTTTAGTCATTTTCTACTGTTATGACATGTTTGAATTTGTGAAATTCCTTGTAATTTCCTTATAAGGAAATCTTTCTATATCGCCTTGGTATTAGGTTAGTAGACCTTAGTCACCTTTGCCTAAAAATTTTGGGCTCCAGTGACACGGGTTGCGGAACGCAACCCGTGTCACTGGAGCCCAAAATTTTTAACACAGGGGTATATGGTACTTAGTGTGTATTTAGACGGGGAAAATTTACTGTCACTTACTTGAAAATATCCGAGATTAAGTTGGTGGCTGTATAGAACCCAAGCATAGAATACACTGGCAATGCGAAATACCTATTTATGAACAAATGATTCAAATTGTTAGCAGCTTGTACGTATATTACATGACAAAATAATTTCTTTCTTTTTTACATCGCTGACTGTACCCACAACAAAGCTACAAACCACATAATAATAAAGACATTTTTGTAAAAGCATCATACTGGAAACGATAGCAGCATAAAGACTCCGTTAATGGCATACGCTATTGATGATTTCATCTATTTTCAAAATAAAAAACATTATATTTGTTTTTTGAAATACTGATATCTACATTATAAAGGGATTAATAAACAATAAAGTCTACACTTTTATTACCTGAAGTTTAGATAGGATGAATCTAATTGAGACGAAAGGTGTGCTAGTCTCCATCATATAAATTATTCCAACGAAAAAATCCCCCGATAGGATTTCATCCCGGTACCACTGTTATACATAAATTATGTTTACAATAATTGGTACGTGTATGTCATAAAATATAGTCATTTATAGATGTACGTATATAAATATATATATATATACTTTAGATATATTCTCACCACAATTAAGCTGAAACCTATTTTGATGGTGGTGAAGTAAATGAGCAAGTTCACAGTAGATTAGAGTACATATAAACGAGGAAAAATATTATTATGTTAATCGTTAACTATACAATTTACTAAACACTGTTTCTTACCTATTGGTGCCATCACAATATGATGAATGACAATGACAGGCGTTCGTACAACAAAGCGAAGAAAGTCAAGAAATGTACGAAATCTTGAATGAAAAGGGGCTTTTTTCGCGATTCGCTCCACATAGAACATACAAACGGTATCGTAGCTAAACGTAATTTTTGAGAAAAAAACAACAAACCCAAACACATCATTAATTGAACCGTACCCACTTTATCATTCAGAAAAAGATAAAAAAGAAAGGAGAGAGAAAGTGACGGAAGAGAAAGTCAAATGGAGAAAGGGTACCTATTCACCATGGCACATTATTGTATACCGATTGATATATATATTATATATATATGTAATATATATGAAAGACACTACTATATTTGTGTTCACATTACAGAGTAAGATTAAATATACTTACACAAAATATGGTATTCCTAACCAAGCATAAACGAGAGTTGCAGAATGTTTATCCCGAAGTACATCTGTCGAACAATTTTTACAGACAAGAAATCCAGCTACTGCTGCCAGCAGAGCCTGAAAAGCTGACACGACCCTGGAAAAAAAGTACAGAATAAAAATATGAAGTGAGACATTTAACTCAAAAATGTGCTTTTGTTATATACTTGAAAAGAAAAATGCATTCCCTACTGTTCATTTCAAAGGATTTCGTAGAACTTGATGAAGCATTACGTGTACAAATACATACTAATGACTTAATTGACGGACTTACTTGTTGGAAATATCAGCCACATCCTTTTCTGTAAAACTATATTTTCGGGCAATAAAACGGCCGAGTTTTGTAGCAGTCCAAAGATAACCTGAAGGTTGGAAACAATGATGCATGATTAATTTAATGTAAACACAATAAAACATCTACTTTTCCCAACATACCCATGAATTATCAATTGTTATACATTGGAAAATAACTAACGTTGAAGGAAGAATGTTGCAGGGAACATAAGAGTCCCTGTAACGAATAAAACAGCTGCACCAAGTGCTTGCACCATCATTCATTTAGAAAGGCCAACCCAAATAAAAAAAAGCCACGGAGAAAGGTCGCCCGAGTCTGATTTCTTTTGTCTTGTTGACAATTGTTGACAATTCCAGACAGATATTATTATTATTATATAGCAGTCAAATGAAGATGAGAGCACTACTCACACGATAGTATAGAATTATATGTTTATCTTGTTTTGACGATCGAGAGCCGATATTAAATACGCTTAATCAAAGCTCACGCAGCGTACGTAGCTTTCTTATTGTATATATTTGTGTTACAATTTATTTCACCATATATATATATATGGAACATAACTTATGAAGTAATATAAGTGTGTAAAGTACAGACGACTACTAACGATTATTAGGTAAATATATATTCATTACAACTTTTTTTAATACTGTATAGATTACAGTTTGTAATCTTCGAAGCCGCAGTATAGTATAGTATAGTAGTATATAGTAAATAATTATGTATTTACAAATAAAAAAAAGTAAACAAGAAAAAAAAGGGCAACCAAACTTTTTCAATATTCAGTAGATTTAACTATTTAGTGGTTAAATTATCTACTGTATACATACTACATATATATTTTTTGCATTTATATACCTATATACGTATAACTTTTTTTAATTCTCAATCAACTATATATAATAGAAAACTCATGTAGAGTCGAACAAAACAGGATACTTATATCATATATATACAGTAACAATTTAAATATGTTATTTTTGCAAGTTTATTGTATACCTAATTAAAATATTTCGATAAATTTTCGCCGGTATATTGGTTGTTAGATGAGTTATATGAGATTTTAATTTGGCCTACTTTCTCCTTATTTAATTTATTTATTTGGCTAAAAGCTAAAACACACTTTAAATGTTTTTCGGACTCTCCCCTGAAGAGTAAAAAAATGTATACTCAACGAACGTATCACATAATAAATGTTTCTAAATTTTGTTGTACAACAGTTAATTAAATCTTATAGTTTTTAATTAAATAGATATTTAAAATTTAACTATACATAAGATTTATATAGATGTTTAGATACTTAGATATTATCCGGAATAAGTTCCGTTAAGCCCAAAGTCTTCTGTCAAAGAATTTTTTTATACGTATAGTCCTATAAACTTTATAGTACAAAGAATTGTGGGGGATAGTCTCCTATTTGAGTATAATAATAATACTTTATTTAAATATTAGTTTTATTCGAATAAAATAAAATTTAACAACAACAATAAAATTATTTAAACAAGATAGAGCCAGAGAGATAACCTCCAGTCCGTTTGCCTGAATGAACTGTGCAATGTGAATTGTGAACTCTCTCGATTCGTGTTTTAGCAAAACCGTAAGGCTCGATTCATTTGATTCTCATTCGTATGAGTAATTATTCGTTTCATAGATACTCATTATTTCTTTAGACTTTAGATACTTAAATATCCTTTAAAGTTCAAACTATTATTTATTTAATTACAAAATAAAATAAATTCGATTATTTCGGACTAATAATCAGTTTGTAAAAATAAGAAAAAATAAAGTATAAATATTATACACAAACGTCGATCATTTAAATACAAAATTCTACATTTTCAAACAATTCTTGGACGTATATATATTAGAAATAAAATTACAAAAAGGTCAAATTCAAAGCTTTTTTCATGTCAGACATCACCCTTTGCGTTCTTGTAATTGAGATAGGTGACGATTGTTCTCCGTTGACATCACTTCAATACAAAGGTATATATATATTATTGTTTATTATTATAAATTTAAATATTTGTAAATATACATGTACATAAACTTATTTATATAAATTAATACGCAATAGATAATTATTTCTATACATTTTCTTTAATAATAAAATGATGTTTTGTAGCACCAAAGTACTTAATGGAAGAAGGAAATGAACTCGTACTTGACCGTGGGGAGCAAACAAAGGTCAAAGGACAAAGAACGATAAAACCATTAACTGTCGAAAGCTACGAACTTGAAGAATGTTCGGAAAGACCTGGTAGAAAATGTAAGTCTATACATAGTACAGAATTCGAACACAAATAAAATGATCATCTATATATAGTACAGAATTCGAACACAAATAAAATGATCATCTATATATAGTAGAAATGTATATTTACACAGTAAATCATTAATGTCATTTGTTTTTTTTAACAATTTTTAGTTGTTGAAGGAGAGCCCAAGAATAAAGTCAATTTTATCTCTGGAAATCCATTTGTTGAGGTGACCAAAGGAATTCTTCATCTCTACAAAGAAAAGTAAATTTGCATGGATGTAACCAATTTTACTTTTTTTGCAATAATTGAAAAATCTTTCTATGCGAGAGCAATATCTCTATACGTCTATATATACTTGTCTATAATAATACATTGTCAATTTCCAGTGAAAGCACACCTTGGGATGAAAGTGATAACAATCGGAGCGAAATGTTATGTATGCTAGCTGTACCAACGACCATGTCATGCCGGGATCTTATTCAGTTTCTTGCTCCATTTCAAAGTGAACTTGAAAGAATGAAAATAATTCGTGATGCATCGCCAAATCAGTACATGGTTTTGATCAAATTTCACGAGCAGGTAAACTAAAATTATTGTATTTTATAAATGAGTGTACTACACACGTATTTTTAATAAAAACTTTTTATAAATAGCCATATCTATACTTACGTACGTAGGTAATATGCATACCGCAATTAGTTATCTTTTAACCAGGAATTTGAAATATTTGCTTTGATGCTTTTGAAATTTCTAGAGAGGAGCGGATGCTTTCTTTGTAGCATTCAATGGAATTAATTTTAATTCCATTGAAGAGGATGTCTGTCATTTGGCATACGTTTCTCGGGTCGAAACATTCAAAGAAAGTGAAGGAGCTGGTCTTCCACTTGTAGGTCACACAGAACTTCCAACTTGCCCAGTTTGTTTGGAACGTATGGACGAGTCTGTGGAAGGGATTTTGACTATTTTGTGCAATCATACATTTCATTCACACTGTTTAGCTAAATGGGTTGACTCTAGGTATATGAATGAAAGTATATCAATATTCATAATCTATCCTTGTCTGTAGCATTTATGTATAGTTCGTCTTTTTTCCTTTCACTTGTGAGATTATGAGAAATAAGATGATGTATAACCATTATATATTTCTACAAAAATATATTCATTGTATATAGCTGTCCTGTATGCCGCTATGTACAAACTCCAGAAATGGTTGCAAATAATCAATGTTCCGAATGTGGATCGTCAGAGTCGTTATGGATTTGTCTCATTTGTGGGCACGTTGGTTGTGGACGATATGTTCAGGGACACGCTTACAAGTAAATTGACTTTATATTATTTATTTATGAATTTTTATTATTACCATAATACTCATGTTGATTGTTTTTGTCGTAGACATTTTTGTGAAACATCTCACTGTTATGCAATCCAGCCCACAAATAATAGAGTTTGGGATTACGTTGGTGATAATTTTGTTCATCGTCTCCTTCAAAATAAAACGGACGGGAAATTAGTAGAGGTTTCGGGAGCCAGCCGTGTGACTCAGAATGAATGTGATAAATCTGACGAAAAAACAGATTCTCTACAGGTAATAAAAGGTATGTACTGTCGGATTAAAAAAAGTAGAGCCCTCCAAGGATACATTTAGGAATCCTTGCCCATTTCAAATACATAGAGTGGGAGGAGCTACGAAGGAGAGAGAAACTATCTACTATTTTTAATCCGACAGTGATTGTGGGTAATTCTTAAGACTACACTAAATGGAGTCCTCCATATATTATTATTATAAGGGTGGAATTTATCTAATGAATTTCATGATTGCTAATGAGGAAAGTGTATTGAATTTGTTGGAAAACTGATGATACCCTTGGTGTTGGCGCGTTTTTTGACATGAGTCTGCACTGCAGACTCTGAAGTTTATCGTTTCGTCTTGTTCGTTTTTGTCTGATGTGCTTTTGAGGGCTTTTCTATTTCTAAAACAATCTGAATATTGTTAGAAGAGTTAGGTAATTAATCGTCATCATCATGAGGAGAGTAGGGTTGTCGAAGGACAAGACGGGTTTTCGAGCACCACTGGCTCTGAGCAATGAAAATTCTGTGAGTGTTGACAAGTATAAAGTGAGTAAAAATACATAATTTTTTTTTGTTTGAAATTTTATACATATTTTTTTCTTTATATTTTCATTCATAGTATATAGACATATTATGTAATGTTAATACTTTGAGTACTATATTTAAGGATTTACAGGTGCTTTTGGAAAGGCAATCTGATCAAATTGTTGCATTACAAGATGAAAATCAGATTGAAAAATGAGTTTATTGAGAAGAATAATGAGATTCGATCATGGAAGAGTGAATTCGATCAGAAAACCGTACAAGCAGATATATTTTATTTATTTTTACCTTTACTTATTTATTTTAATTGCTGGCTAGTAAAAAGTACAATAATATCAATATTATATTACAATGTTTTTTACAAGGCTCCTGTTGTTGAAGCAATGGATACATCAAGTGCACCAAAAGTGTACGTGAATCGGAAATTTTCTCCTGCTGGTAAAGCTAGGATGATTGCCACTGCTGGAAAAAGAAGAAAGGTTTCTTGGAGTAAATGTGATAAGTGCAAAGTATTTTGTGGGAGCATAGGTAATTTTTATTTAGAACACTAACTACAAATGAGTAATGAATTTAAATAATAAAATTAGAAATACTAAACACTAATTCAAAATATTTTAGCCTTACATCAAAAGCATCTTAAACAACTTGAAAAAATGTCCTGATACATTTGACAGTAAACAATGCGATGCGAAATATTCACGGCCAAGTAAGATTAAACGGAAGTATTATTTTCACTATCGTCACTAAACATTAAACAGTACGCCATGTACTAATTGTTGTGATTACATTTATTGTTTAAAGGCTCTCTAGATGCGCACAAAAGGACACATTCGGGACCCGTGGTGTGTTCAGTGTGTCAAGCCCGTTTTGATAATGTTGGTTAGTATCAAACATTTGTAAACAATATTGTGTAGGTTATTCCTAAAATTTACGAAATATGTAATATATATATATATATATATACATATTATTATTCAGTTCTTTACCGCCTATATCTACCAAAAAAATTGTTATTATTGTTATCCCATATAGGGTCAGATTACGGACTGGGACACGATGACTGTAGTGTGTGCCGCAGCTTCTTCAGATATTTGCAAATCGCTCAAATTCAATGGACAAGAAGTTTGTCAAGTTTCAAATTTGGTAGAAGGAAGTAAGTGTTTTTAATTATATCTAATCATAAATGACAAATCAAATTCTCAATTACGCAAAATAATCCTGTTGTGTTTTTTATGTACAGATGAAATCAAAATGCATCCTGATCGAGGGCATCAAACTCCGAAACCAATAATTTTATTATTCATCATCTCTCATTTCTTACTAATAATTATTCATAATATTATTTTTAGTTAGTTTTCAGTTAGCAATCGTAATCGTAATTAGTTAAAACTTTGCGCACCAGTACATTTACAATATGCTTTCTTCATTCGCAATCCAAAATACAAATATTGCATTATATTGTTCTCAAACACTACTAAACATTTCTCCAAGAGCTTCCTAATCAGTATTCTTATTTTTCTTTGTTTCCCAATTCTGAAGTTGGAGTTCACTTATATGTTGACAACACAATTGGAGTCACAGCGATCGTATTTTGAAGAGAAATTGAGCCTGAGCAAAATGGAAGTGATGAAAGAAGTTCAAGAAGTCAAAGAAACCCTCCTAGAAACTTTGAAGTCAAATCGAGATCTCGAAACAAAACTCAATCATGGTCTTAAAGAAAAGTCAACTTTGGAGCGCAAGGTGAAAAAGATAAATTATCTAGGACTTTGACTTTATTTTTGATTGTTTTATATTTTTCAAAAATTAAATGAAATTCATTTATAAATTAATAAATTAATTGTTTAAATAAATAATGCATAATTGTTATTATAATTTGCTTTCATATATTTAGTTGGCTGCTGTGAATCAACGACTGACAAAAGCTCTGAGTGAACTTAAAGAAGAGAAAGATATGAACAAGTGCTTATCAGAGGACAAGCAGAAATGGCAAGAAATGGTAGCTAATAGTAAGAAACAACATGATGAATATGTTCGAACTGCAACTGATGAAAAACTTGAATTAAAAGAACAACTTCGGGACATCATGTTTTTCCTTGAGGCTCAAAAACAAATAGAAGAATCTCCATTGCAGCAGGAAATTTCTGAAGGACAGATTGTCGTTGAAAAGTCTCAAGCTTCAACATCTAAAGGAACTCGGCGGAATAAGAAAAAAAGTTAAACTGATAACGTACAACAAATTACCCCCTATATAGCTTTTGTACAAAATGAATTTCTACTGAACTCGTCGTCAGACTATTGCCTTGAATTTTGTTACGTAATAGTTGTCATTTTTAATGATTTTGGACAAAAATGTTATTTAGTATTAGTCTCAAGTCATAAAAATAATAAGAGGACTAATCTCATGTAGCTATTATGCAAGATACTCAAGTGACTCGAGTCAAGTCTATCATTGTATTTTGTTAAGATTATTATAATCCACAACATGCAACTGACATTTGATGAAGCGAATTCTGACATTTTATTTTTAGATGTCAACGCTGTAAATTATAGATTTTTTTTTACGCCTGAAGTATAGCTTAGGTGTAAAAATAAATAATTTTCCACTTCGTCGCTTACTTTCAAGATTTAAAATTTGGTTGTTCTAAGTCATTAAAATACATAACAATGCAGAATTGCAAAAAAAAACGATTGATTTGATTGAAAAGTGAAAGCTATTCCAATACAAATCCTGACTAAATAAAACAGTTCAACTTATGAACAATCGTCACGTTCAATTTGCAATCCCTTGCTGTTATTATTCATATGCATCATAATAAGTATAAAGTTTTTTGGTTGATGGAACTTTAATGAATCAAAATGTGAAAATAATCATGCTATTATCGTATGTACTTGCGTTGGCTTGGCTGTTGTTGGTCAGATCCATTATTTTATTAAATTTTCACTACAATATGCAAATACAATGTGTAATGCGATTAAGTTTACACAAAGAATATATAGGATTTCAAAAGCAACCAACATCTGAAGAAATGTACTGCTGAGTCGGCAGTGCCGGCAAATTTTCCCATTAAATAATTACAAATTCAATTACTCTTTCAACTCTTTGCAGTGTGTCAAATCGGTACAACATTACTGCAACTCAACAAAAGAAATGAACACTATATCCTCCATAAACTACGAGTATCTTCTACAAAAGTTTTATTCTATTTTCTACTTTTGAACTCTTGTAAATACATTCTTTTTACAATTCCAAACAAACGGTTTGGTATTTTCCTACAGTTTATAATAACACAAAAAGTTAATTGTACACATCTTAACATTGGTAATTTAGGTATATAAAACTTGCATCCTCCCATGGAAAACACGATAGTTGCAACTATCCCATTTCCCTTCATTTCATTTCAAATTTGACTATTCTTATTTACACAATCATTGACGACCCAAAGCCATGAATCTTGACGAGTATACACAATTACAAGAAGAAGATTATTTTATGTGAATGAGTAGGTGTGAATAAATTAAATGTGATGGATTCCCTCAAGTGGCCTGTCAATTTAAAATACGTTACTTGCTCTTCAAATCCATTTCATTTAATCGGTTACATTCTTTCTATATATATATTCCTGATTTTGGTATAACACCTTATGTACGTATATATATACTCTTGTTTAGGTTTTTATAAATAAAGTTTATTATTTATTCGTAAGTACATAATATATACGCTATTTCTTAGCTATTTCTAGTACGTGAATGCAATTCATCACGTCAAAAGTAATTTGTAAGTACTTAGTCTGTAATCGATTTTTTTAAACCAAAATGTATTTGGCAGTTATTTGAGATCATCAAGATGAAGACAATTTACCAAGCTTAGGTGAATTTCAATTACATTTTACATTTAGAAACATCATCCCGTGTCATATGAGTTGTATGATACTATAAATTATCTCTATACTTTATTTACCTATGCTACATATATATAATTATAATACAATGAATGAGCTGCCTATAGAACTATTTGTCAATGATTCTTAAAGATAATGAAACTTGACATGGAAATTCTTGGGAAACTTCAACACATCGTAAGATAAACTCAAATAAAACCATAGCCAAATAGCTTATCCTAATATACAAACAAAACAAATTATACTTTTAAAAACCAACATGACAAATTTACGTTGTTCATTACAGCCCGTGTACAAACGTTCATAAATTACCACTGGTTCACGGCTGGAAACAGTTCACCGGTGAACTTCACCATATCTTGATTGCAAATACTATTGCAAAAAACATCAAATGTCTAGAGTTGAATATACCTGTCATTCACTCTTCTTATTTTTTTTTTTGTTATTTTTCAGTTAAATGCGTACACTTCAGCATACAACTTTGAAGAGAACACTTTTGCCTGAATAATACACAATTCTAATTTAAACTACTCGATTCATTTTATATTTTAATATCAATATTTTACAGGCGTGCATATATACAAAACAAATGTATCTAACATATTTAATTTAGTGGCGCATTTGCGTACATAGTTATAATTTCAACGAAATGTAAAATTCAAGCAATCATATTATTGATATTTAAATTAAATACTTAACGTACATATTATTACAGTGTGAAACTTCAATTAAAAAATCTACGAGTAGGACGTACGCAAAATAAAAAAGTACACATTTTAACAGCGATTCATTAAAAATAAACTCATCATTCGGAATCCGAATATCGGATTATATCTTATTTACATTATGATAGTTGTTCATGTGTTCACTTAAAGCATATAAAATAAATTACAGTTAACCCCCAATGAAAATTAAACAAAATAAATACAAGATATAAAATAGACATAATGAGCAAAATAAGAGTTCTCACAACATTATAGAGTATATACTCTAGTTTTTGTAAGTATTGTACATACTCGAATCCTAAATTTTTGGAATTTCTGCAAAAACCAATCAAGAAAATATTTTCTTGACAACTTACGTGTATTGTTTTGTAAGAACAATTTAATACTACCAATAGTAGTAATAAACGAAAACTCCATACAAAAGCAAATCTCAACTAAAAAAAATGTAAATAGGTATAACTCTATTATTTTTTTAAATATATTTTACTTTACTATAAGACATGCATTAAACTAAACCTATACTAAACCTATACATATTTTACTGCCGCCTTATAATTTATGTAAACAATAATACAATTATTAATTAATTTAATTATAAAAATTCAATACACTAGGAAATTATTTGATTAGTCTGATTGATTGAAATTTTGTTCTTCACATATCTCGGCCTTCTCCTTTAATTCTTTAATCAATTCAGCAGAGCAATGGTTTGGTATAAGGAGACCAACGATTTTTAATGTATCATTCCGAACTCGAACTACTTGTATCTTCGAAGAAATTGAGCGTCGAGCTAAAACACCTTCAACAGTCGACCAAACCATCAACACCGCTCCAGACAGAACATAGTAATTTCGTTCTCTCAATCCGATATCGCAGTCCACACCCATTAATTTTGCTCGACAGTTCCCCCTCCTGTATAGGCATACACACATATATTTTAAATACAGATTGGAAAAAGTTATTTAGCGAACTCGAAGTATTAGTACATGAATTAAAGTAAAAAACAATAACTTACCAGTATGCGTGAACACAAGTTTTCTTTGACGCTGTAAACTGACTTTCCCAATGGGATTTTACCAGTTCTGGCTCAAGCTTCTCATATTTGCTTTCAATGTCTTTCAAAGTCTCGCGTTTCATCTGAATGTTATAGGAAACATGCAAAAAATTGCTTCACTCTTATAGACTAAAACAAAAATATATTTTCAATACCTAAAAAAAACTTTACCTGTAAACCGGTACTTGGTCTGTACACAGCATAAAGCTTTTTCTCAACCTTGTCAGATTTTCGGCCTTCATTTTTCAAACCTTTTACTTCACAAACTAGAATGGCTGTGCGTTTCAAATTTCTCCGCTATAATAGTTTAGTTAATATCAATTAGATTACATATTCACAGGCTGGTTTAAATTTTTAAATGAAATGATTTGATTGTCTTTCACAACAATATTAACCTGATTAGACAAATAAAATCCTTCTTCATCTTCTTCAAATTCTGTAAATTTTGACATAGCATCCTCCCAACTCAATCCTCGTTCTACTAACAGACGGTGGAGTTCAATTTTAGCAAGGCCAGAGGCATGGCGCATGCTATACGTTGTCACCGAAACTTTTTTCATTCCTCCAGAGCCCGAATCACCCAAATCTAAAATAAATTAGCATGAAATTCAAAAAACATACTTTTTTTTCCTTTTACAATATCGAATCAGGAAATTAAAACAAAATGAGCGTTTGTGTACTTATTTACCGAGAATTCCAAGATCAAATCGCCCATTCCTCTTTGCTAAGGACAAAAATGATTATGAATTTGAATTACTTATACTATCTTATGCACTTCAGAATTACTACAGTCAATTGTCTGCAACAATACATTAAATTAAAAAGTTCTTTTCGACAATTTAAGAACTTGACTAGTAACTAACCATTGACTACAACATGATTGAGAGTATCGATAAAGAACTGAAAAAGTCCATTTTGAAGTTTCACCGGCATCCCCAAAATTCTGTAATAAAAGAATAAGAATATGACATATAAGCCTACCATACGACATGTTAAGTACAAGGAAAACTAGTTATTATTTAGTAAATAATATTTACAACCTACTTGTCAAAATACACTATGTACATCAACCAAAATGTCAATATTTGTATAAATTTGAATACATATACCTAAGTACACACGCACATAAAAGCTGCAGAAATTCTAAAGATTACTTTACCTATTCAGAAATTTGCTCATGTTAGTATAGTCTTTTTCCAGGGTGAGTGTCCCACGATTTTCTTCATTATTTACGATAAGACCAACTCCCATGAGAGCTCCACGGACAGCTTGAAAAAAAAGGTCTACAGTAGGATATTCAGTCTCAGGTTGTACGATTGGCAGCTCATACATCATGACAGCTTTCATCACATGTTCCAAGGCTTCTCGTCCGTACTTTGTGTCAATATGGAACCGTGACAGGTCACGAGTTTCTGTTGCTCGACGATCCCCGTGAGTCAACGCTCCCTAAAAATTTCAAATTGTTATATTTATAAATAATTTTTTTTGCTCGTATATTTATGCACCACCAATTTATATCCTTGTTTGGAATTGATTTAATTATCAATTATCATTTCCAATATAAAGAGTATCTCTGCTCTTTTCTATCGATAATATCTTACCAAGCTTTCAAGTCTTTTAGCTACTATCGAGGCAAATCGATGCTCTCCGGCTAAATCTGAGATCATGAATACATATTCTGGAGCATTCACTTGATTACTTCGGTGGGTTCGACCTAAATGAAATGACACGAGAAAGAATAATTATGATGAAAAGTCCACTCTCAAACTCTCAATACCATGAAAAATTTCAATGAACTCAAAAATGTATTCTACCGAATTGCTGGATTGCACGATCAGCACTCCAAGGTAACTCTAAAGTAATGTGCACACGACGTAAGGTGTTCTTGGCTCGCTTATCACTTTGAAGTGAAATTCCACTAGACGCAGCTTCCGAAATTATTGCAATTTTCTTTTTGCCATCCATGAAGCGTTGCTTTTCTGCTCAAGTTGATTTCAGATAAAATATAATGACCATTACGTTTTCATTCGTCATTTAAATAAAAATCAGAAACATGTTTTATTTGCTTCATTGTTATCATTACGAGGAAACTCATTTTTTAAAAATGTAAATAGTACCTGTCAAGTTGATTGTTTCTAAAGTCAAATCAACCTCTGATCGAGATTCATAACGTATTTGTCCATCTTCCGATTGAATAACGCGACCTTTTCTTCCAGTCATCTATTTCAAATTAAATTACCAAATTAAATATGAAATAAATAATAAATAATAATACTTCAACATTTTACAAATTAGTTTCAGCATGATGAAAAGTATAGAATTAATGCAAGTATTTTTAATAAAAATATCTTCTTATATTAATCACCTCTGCTACATCATCAGGACCACCCAATTCGTCAATTAATTGATCCAAGGCATTTGGAGGTAATCTGCCTCCGAGTGCATCAATTTTCTTGAGAATGTCATCTCTCATCTCAGCTACTTTGGCAATTATTTCTGGGGATGGTCGGTTTTGCATTGATGCTATATGTTTTGCTTTAACTTTAGGTTTCTTGGCAGGTTTTCTGCCTCTACCCTTTTTCTTTGTGCTGAAACCCTCTTCTTCCGTATCAAGATCACTGGAAGATAAAGCTTTGGATCCATTCGAAGACGAGTCACTCATATAAGATTCTGAACTTTCATCTGCGGATAATTCGAAATCGGAATCTTCCAAGGTACGGTAATCGACTTCCTCATCATCAGAGTCATATTTGTGTCGTTTCACTTTTTGAGCCGCTTTCCTTGCTGTAACACATAATCATAATATCAGATAAGAAAATTATGATTGTTCAGTAATCAGATTAAGAAAATAAAGTTAAAAAAAAACCCAAACGTACTCGGTTTTCGTTTATTCGAACTGCTGCTAGGGCCAGGTGTCGCCTGTTCACTCATGAGACTTTCCCACATGCTTTCAGCAATGCCCAAACTTTTAGCAACAGAATGCTTTTTTTTACCCGGAAAATGTTTTTCTACCAAACTCTGAAGGACTCCTTTTGCAGTCGATACAAAATCAGTGAGCTCGCCATCATCTTTGTCCAATTGATCTAAAGTTCGAGCCTCTCCAGTTGATTGAAGTCCGATCACAACGCATTTCCCCAATTTTACCGCTTCACTAAAGTGATTTTTAAGAGTAAGTATTGACTAACATAATCAAAGTAACCATTATAGTTCAACAAACGTATAATACAAAAAGAAAAGAGATCAAATTAAAAGTATATTTGCTACGAAATTTTACGATTGTATACCTGGCTATATTCACGACGCGCTTCACTTTAGAAGCAATACATAGATACTTGAAAAATCTTTGATGAGAAGACCAGAATTGAGCCCATATTGCTTTTTTCATGGTCGGCTCACATTGCATCAATTCCGATGCTTCAATAAAGCGATGCATTAACTGTACCCACTTTTCGAAGAAAAAAACAAGACAAAATGTCAAATGTGTACGTCAAGAGGTAGTATACTTTTATGATACGTAGTAGTATAGTACAAAACGAAAATCCCGTACCAATTCCACAGAGTCGTCATAAACTTTGATGAAATCGTCATTCAAAGGTGCTTCTTCAATATTAAAAGTTACTCCTTGAAAACTTAACTGGCGAGCAATGTATGCACCTCTCAATTTCATGTCCATTGCTACGATTTCCATAGCTCCAACACCGCTACAAGGTTAAATAGGTGCACAATAAGGTCAAGTATTCCAATTACATAACAAGCTACACTTTTACAAGTACACACTGTTATTTTTTTGTTTAGGCAAAAAATAAAAATATTATGAACTCACCGTCTTTCAATTGCTTGAATAAAATCAGAAAATTCCGTGAAAGGAGTACTTGGTCCCCAAATGCCTAGACGGGTCATATAAGCCATATTTCTTGGCTCTGATGCGCCTGTTGCCGATGCATACACAACTCGAGCTTTAGGAAGTCTCTTTTGAAGATCCTGTACTGTCAAGCCAGTTTTTGTAGGTTTTGTTGCTCCAACAGGACATAAATTTTTCGCTCGATGACATTCGTCAAACACAATCTAAAATGTACAGCACATTTTACTTTAATTTAATATTCCTTTTTCTCTTCCCTTTGCTTTAGTAAAAATTATTTGAAAGGCAAAAATGTAGATAAAACTTGTGTCTGTTTCGTTTTTATTATGAGTATACTATATACTTTTTAATATTTTGTTTTAAGGCAAACAGAATTAATTATATGACAAATCCAAACTCACCACGCCGTCAAAATCTGATCCACACCAATGAAGGAGCTGTTTTAATCGAGTATTATACTTTCCACCTTGCGAGGACTCTCCGATAAGTGATGCGTACGTTGAGAAAATTATACCTTTTGTATTCGAAGCGATTTTCCCGTACTTGAACTTATTCAAAGGAAAAATATCAATCTTTGCACCAATATCCTGTACATCTCGATCCGAGTCATACTTGAGATCACTTGACACAGATACCCATATGGACTTTTTCCGACCACAAAGATAATTGTCGTAAATTATACCAGCAATCGTTCGGCCTTTTCCAACTCCGGCACCATCACCTACAATTCAGAAGCAGTAATAATGCTTACAATTTTAGAAGAGTGTGAGGTATATATATATTAAATATTACTCATTACTTAAATAGTAAGAATTATGTTTATTAAGTCATATACAATGATTGTTTTTTTTTTAAAATATCTTTTACCGATAAGAAATCCAGCCCTATCACCACTGGGTAAAATGTGTTCATGTTGTTGACAAGCATAGACAACCGACTCCAATTGTAGTGCAGAGAGAAGTCCCTGGTCAATTAAACTATTTGGTAAATGAAGTTTATAGGTAACATCAGGAGGTAGAACACTAGCCAGGGATGCTGTTTCCACAACTGGATCTGGATGACGCTTTCCGATCAGAACTGTACAACCAAATATTTATTGTTGAATCACTTTTCTTTAATGTATTTTTTTTGTTTTTTTTTTTGTTTTTTTTTTAATTTTGGTTATTGTTATTTACGCTTTGCCGGTTTGTAGTCTGAGTACGTCTCCGCCACCCCCATTTCATCTTGCTGATGGTCTTCTTCTTCATCAGCTGGGATATTGTCAGGATTTATTGGAACATTAGACTCAGTCTATAAATCAAGCAAACATGGAAAATTATAAAACAAGACATGTGTATGTTTTATTTTTCATGTAATGCATGTAAAACAAGGTGAAATTAAGTATAATAATTTGATTTTCTCACCCTGCTCTGACCCCAAAGTTGACTGACATTGGGAGGATTTTGACCTGTAGCTGGTAAGTTAAGGCCATAATTCATAAAATCCATCTCTGGGCCTCCATGCTGTCCTTGAGGTTCTATTAAAACAAACACAATCAAAGAGAGTCCGAGATAAAGTTAGAATTTGAAAGCAACAGAAACTGGAGTCAATTTTCTTCCAAGTGAGTTAAGCATAAAATGAGCCGACTACTACATACATATTTATAATAATAAATAATAATATATAGACAACGGCAGATAATTTTTTTTTTAAAACAGCAGCAAAGCAACCCCAATACACTTTTGTTGACACAGATGCAAGCAAGTAAAATATTTATATACATGTGATAAATAAATAATTACCTAAAAGACCAGAGTAAAATTGTCGAAATAGAGGAGCGTTGGGATCCGACAAGAATTTTAAAAATATGCTATTAAATGGATTTACTGGACTAGTATTTGTAAAATTATGGGAAGGGTACAAGGATGACATGTTCAAATTCTGATTTGTTTGGAGGGCAGACAGAGGATTAAACTTAAACTCTTGCAGATATCGCTGCAAGTGGTCATTAGAGGATGATGCTTGTGGTTCTGTTTTTACGATATTTGTCGGTGCTCCTCCAAGTAGTGGACTACTCATTTGAGCCCCGCCAAGTAATGACACTCCTGGTTTAGTTTCATGTTCACTTTTAACCATTTGAACGGCAGCTTCCAATGTCTTCCCACCCCCTGGAACTTCAATCTTATCAGGGTCATCATCTTCATCAAAGGACTCATCCCCAACGTCACTCTCAACATCCGACTCCTCAGACTTTTCTGCGTAAGCCTTTGACTTTGCCGACTGCAGTAGCACCATCAATCAAGTATCACAGGACCATAGGAATATCAAAAATTGATTTGATTAATCACACAGAGTATTTTACAAATATCTAGCATAGCTAAACATACACATACAGGAGATTCTGGTCGGTACAAAAGATTTTATCTCTCTTTATTCTCTCTCCCTTTAAATTTGTGAATATTGTACAGAATTAGAATTAAAAGCCATATTTATTGTCCACGTAAAGCATGCGAGATTCGATTACATATAAAATGGTGACAGATATTGGTCGAACCTAAGACAGCTAGACATACTCAAATTAATTTACTCTAGTCTTACTCATATGTATAGTTGTTACATGGTTCATTTTGCGTAAGACTTTGACGTTTTACCTCCTCGACATATTTACTTTAGGATTGTAGAGCGAAAGAACTATGTGGATAATTATCATACACGCATTGGATAATTTTTAAGTTCGTTGTCAATTATTATAAATATTTTTCAAATTGTATATATATAGGGAGACGAAACAGTTTAGAGAGAAAGAGAGAGAGTGGAAAATGGAGAGATACCGACCGGTATTCGCATGTTTCCATTTGTGTACAATAACACAACAATACCAGGGTTGCCGTTGGATCATAGGATCGATGTTACGAAATGAGACATCATCCGTTTTTTTGGGGTTCTGATCTTATTTGGTGATGTGTTTGATGAGTGGGCAAAAAGTCGCCATGAAGTTATTTTTTGGAAAAAGTAAAATTTCGCTAATGATAAATGCGAAAACGAGACGATGATTTTTTGGAAATTTCATGTTTTATGCGATTTAACATGTATTTGATTGAAAATGTATTAATAATATTGGAAAAAAAACGTACGCGATGGGAGTTTTTATCGTGTACGTGAGGCTGAATTATCGTTGTCGAGGGATCGAAAAATTGGTTGAAGTGTCATGAGCGACTATGGCATTATGATCGACCACGAAAATGGAAATATCGCTTTCGATAATTTTGTTCGATTGGACGACGTTAGGAATTTTATCGAGGACGTTAAAAAAAAGGCAAAAATCTTTCGTTTTATCAAGATTAGTGGGTCAAAGACGTTATCGGACAGCTCGTTTAGGGAACTAAGTATTCGGTAAAAACATCTTTGACGTAATGCACGTGTATTTAATTGTTTTACGTATTGTTTTAAGCGTTTTTCGGATTTATCCGAACACGGACAATAGTTTAAAACCATATGTACGCCTTAATTAAACGCATACGTAAAAAAAATATCGCCTTCGACGGTTGACCGCCCAGGCTTAGCTTTTTTTCGAAATTTCTGGAAAGTTGTGGAATGGCGGAAAAGTTGTATATTTGAGGGAATTTCCGGATTCTTTACTTTCCGAAGGGTATAAAAGGGAATTCCAAACAGAGCTCCAGCTCATTTAATTTTCATCTTTTGCAAAAGAAGGTTCTCAGAAGTTCTGACCAGTTGAAAAGTTTTTTACCGATATCGTACACAAACGTATGTCACCTACAAAGTTGCATGAAATTCAACAGAACTGAAAAGAAAAACGTTTTCGACGAAGCAAAATCGTTTGTCATCGAGTACGCAATTAACAAACATCGACCACGAACGCAACAGTCGAGAACGTTACACTTGCAAAATGTGAGACAAATGTCAAATGTTTCGAAAAGTGAACTTTAACGCTGACGTTCAAGTGACACTGAACAAATGTAACGTCCACGACTGTACACAAAATCGATAACGATAAATCCAAATTTTTAAAGTTTTGGGGTCAGGTCAAGTTTAAGGTCAAACTCGACAAATGTCTTGACCTCTTCGAAAACTGAAATAAGACTGCCATTTTTTCGGTTGTGGTGTTTTATACTATCAATTACGACGACACCCCCCTCCAAAGTATCTGGCGAGTTTTCATTGGACTGCAGTCACCAAATTATTGGGTTCACCCCTCCTATTTCAACGTCACGCCGCAAAAACTAGCGTGACTATGCTCAAATTTCCGTTTACACAAGCAGTCACCCCACTGACTAATTGGCAGCCTTGCAGCAAGGCCCTTGCTGAAAACTACTATGAAAGGCAGCTAGAAACAACTTTATGAATCAGCCCATCTTTTCAGATTCGTAATTTGGTAATTCTGAATGAATTCTTCAGCTTGAAACTTCCTTCAAAAATTTTGACTATTATATACATGTTTAAACAATTTTGTAATCTCGTATAATTTATAATTATAATTTCTTATGATAGAATATAGTTCCCAACAGTATAAATGGAAATGAATCCAAAGTTCGGATTTCCTCATAAAGTGATTTTTTTGTAAATGGTCATAGTTGCAGCTGTCAAGTAAAGGGCGTTTACTATGTTTTCGATATTGACCTGGAATTGACCTTACTGGTCAATTCGAGTCTCCTGAGAATGAATATGAAGGAATTACGTGCTAATTTTTCGTTTTCAAAAAGTTACAGAATTTTGAAATTCGGTTTTTGGCTTGTTTTCCCTTTAGTAATAAGTAACAAGAGTAATAAGTGACAAGTGCATGCGACCGATTTTCAAAATTATTTTTTCTACAATCAGTTCACATGACCTATATAAACAGGAAGTAACATTTTGAAAACTTTTTACATTTTTGAAATCGGTCCACTGGCTTCAAAATTATCCTAATTTTAAAAAAAGACAAAAATGATTAAAAAGTTTGCTATTTTAATTGGCAAGGGAGAGAACACGAAATTCGCTCATTTTTGTCTTTTTTAAAAATTAGGATAATTTTGAAGCCAGTGGACCGATTTCAAAAATGTAAAAATTTTTCAAAATGTTACTTCCTGTTTGTATAGGTCATGTGAACTGATTGTAGAAAAAACAATTTTGAAAGTCGGTCGCATGCACTTGTCAAAAGTCCCATTTACTTACTCAAGGGAAAACAAGCCAAAAATCAAATTTCAAAATTCTGTAACTTTTTGAAAACGAAAAATTAGCACGTAATTCCTTCATATTCATTCTCAGGAGACTCGAATTGACCAGTAAGGTCAATTCCAGGTCAATATCGAAAACATAGCAAACGCCCTTTACTTGTGAGAGAAAATACTTTTGTCGCCTGAATGACGAATATTTTATAATATGCAAGTAGACTTATTTTATGTATTAATGAATTCGATGCAACTTACTATAAATATGCCAAGCCACTTGACAATTCTCGTACCTATTAAAAGTGCTATATGTATTTATTTACATTATATTTAATTATTAATAATAAAAATAACATTATTCTTATTATTCCTGAAATTGTTATTATTTGTTAAGCATAAAGTACGACGAATGATATAGCAAAATATGAGTAATATATATAGTGCATGCATATAGTGTGACTATAAAAGTAATATTAGCAACGCAATAATAATTATAAAGCTTTTCCTTGTAAACAAGCAGCTAGTTAATTTCAATATTTAGACTCCCATAGCCAACAAGTTTTACATTTAAACTGTTCATTTGATTGAATTATGACGTGTATTTATAGACACAAAATCACATTGAGTGCATATGTTTTTTTGATTGATTTAAGCTGTATTTGTATTGTACAACTATTTAAATTTTAAAATGTTTGTATTGTTTTGAAATTGTAATTAAAATAGTCTGTATACATGTTTCATGTTTCTAAATAATAAGTTGGACGGTAATCTTTGTTTTGATTTAAATTATGAAGTGCAATGGAAGGGCGTACATAAACTCTAGTTGTATACTGCTTCGATCGTAGTATTTCTTACTGTAATGTTAATTTTGACCAAATGCCAAATTTGAACAATAAATAAATATCTACCACAAATATTGCTTTGCCTTTGCATAAAAAGTACATATTATAAGTACATTATATATTTAGTATGGAAGCCTTTTATGTGATTACACTGATGGAAAAATTCGATTTCCGACCAATTAAAATGTAATCGCAAAAACCGATGGCGTGGATAATCTCCACGGTTTTCCTCCTTATCTCACGAGATTATCCAGTAATACC
>JAIUND010002018.1:0-26835 GCA_034699125.1 Gisinianus flammeolus | reverse complement strand
GTCCACCGGAAAACAATCCACATACTGTCCGTTCGCAAAATCACTTTTTTGCATATATATTCCTGGACAACAGAACATGTCGAGTAGGTTTTAAGACAAGTTCAAACCTTTTTTACTGACAAAAAATAATTTAAAATCGTCGAGCGGATTGTTTTCTTATAATTTTCCTCAGAAACAGAAATCATGCCGTGAAAACCGGAAGTAAAGACATTTATCCATAACAATTTATCACCCAAATCATATCATTCATTTTGTAATCATTTTCATCATACATTTACTTTTTATTTAGAAGCCAGCACAGTACATACCTAATTTAATTATTGCATGGGAATTTGTTAATTGTTCAAATTAATAATAATAATAAATTATTATAATAAGAATAAAGTTTTTGCCTTATTATTATTATTATTATTAGTACGAGATTCGCAAAACAATTTAATGGCTGTGAAAAGGGCTTTGAGTCTCAAAGTATGAGATATGCGTTGGCCAATTTGTCATGTTATGAATATGAATAGATTCTGGTATGGAAAAGTATACAAGTACAAGAGTGAGTAATTAAAGTGTGGGGAATGGGGAAAAGTACGGGAATCATCGTCCGTCGACCGAGTGGATCATAATCATGAGCTTTTACCAAGGGGGGATTCAGTGCAGCAGTAATTGTGTCTGCTACATAGCAGACAAAATGTATGTACCTATAGGTACTTATATAGGTATATAGGTATATACATAACTACATTCACTCGAAAAACACGTATATACATATCCTTCACTTTTCACATGATGAACAATTCACAATCTCAATGGCTGCATGGTACTGTCCATGAAATGGCCTTGCTCTGTGTTGGTGAGTGTCAAATGTGATTCAAATGACACAGCGATTAGGTATAATATAGAAATCCATCCACTCGACGCATCCAGATTGCCCATTAAATATTAAATCCCACAGAAAGTCCTTGATTTCAATTCACTTTACTCCTGCCTGTGACGACTGCTCAATCAACCACAATTACATTTATATTTACAATTATAATACAGCACATTGCAATTACTTTTGATAAATCCGAGGTGAGCTGGAACTCTTTTTCCCCAATTCCATTTAAAATTTAAATACACGCGTCCAAATAGAAATCCCGTTCGTTGGATTATACATAATTCAATATTGCAATGATTTGGCTGTGACTGTGATTGTGATTAAGATTTGGGATTGATTGTATGATGTATAGATGTCTCCAAAGATCGAAGTGGTGGTGGGTGGGGACGTGATCGTTCTGGGGGAGGGGCCTCATTGGCTCAGTGACCGTCAGGAGCTCGTCTATGTGGACATTATCGGCGGGGCCGTTCATCGCTTCGTCCCCGCCACCGGGAAAAACTACAAACTCTCCATCGGTCCGTCCGTCCACAATATTCACACCCGATTATCCATTTTATCTATACTTAATTCAATTATCAAATACCAATTGTCAATTAGGGACTTCCTCTAACGATTTGTTGTCCGTGCGGGGATTTGATTTTGATTTTTATATTGATTTTGATTTTGATTTGGGGTTTGTGCAGATGGGCGACCGAGTTTGATAATTCCATACGAGGGAAAGACTGGAAGTTACGTGATTGGTCTGGAGCGAAGTTTGGTCCGGTTGGAATGGGATGGCTCCTCCTCCTCTGCCATTTCCACCAAAACCCTCGTGTCCGTCGATGCGAGTCGCCCAAACAATCGATTCAATGATGGGAAATGTGATCCGCAAGGGCGATTATGGGCGGGGACGATGGGCGTGGAAATCTCCCCCGGTTTACAATTTGAGCAGGAGAAAGGGACTTTGTTCAAATTGGATTTGGATGGGGTGGTGAGTGCGCATGCGGACAAGATTGGGATTTCCAATGGTCTCGCGTGGTCGTCGGACTCGAGCAAGTTTTACTATGTGGATTCCCTCGTCTACACCGTCGATGTCTTTGATTTCAATGCCAAGGATGGGACGATCAGTAATCGACGGGTGCTCTTTGACCTCAAGAAGAATGGGGCCAAGGGAATCCCCGATGGAATGACCATCGATGATCAAAACAATCTCTGGGTCGCCACTTTCAATGGAGCCGCCGTATGCAACGCACATTTAATTCTATAATTCAGCCACAATTAAATCTGGGCATTAATTAGGAATTATGATTGATTGATTAATTTATTGATGAGGATGGATATTGATATTGATATTGTGGATTTACATATAGATTTTGCATATTGATGGGAAGACGGGGGCGTTGATTTCCACCATCGACTTCACTGGTCGCGCATGTAAAATGAAAACCAATCGCCAAATTAATTCTGCTCAAGAGCCATAGAAAGATTGAAGAATCACTTAACAAATTAGTGGTTTTCTATGTACCAAACTGATTATTTTATATTTTATATTTAGCCAAGTTGACGTCCGTCGCTTTTGGGGGTGCCAATTTGGATGAGCTCTACGTCACATCCGCCAATTACGGATTGTCCGACGAAGACCGGAAACGGGAACCGGATGCTGGGGCGCTCTTCAAGGTCAGTTGGATCTATCGTAGATTGGTTTTATTACCCAAATCGAATACGGCTGTACATCAAAGCCCGATCGATTAACTCACACATATTTTAATCTGTATAGGTGACGGGGACGGGAGCAAAGGGACCGAGTGCGGGCATCAACTACAAGGGCACCAACTAACTGACTAACTAACTAACTAACCCCAATTTAAATTGCAATTAAATCTGACCCCATTAATTACATATGCTCTTGTTCATTAAATATACTCTGCACTCATTTCCATCCAATCCAATCCATTCATCATCATAATTATCATGATTCATCGATTAAAAAGACGTGGGCCAATGAGCATTCGTTGCGCGTACGTAGTTACACGACGCCACGCGACGGAGAGAACGAACGAACGAACGCGAACGTTACCAAGATTCCCAACACTTTCTTGTTTGTTGTTTCCCCCTCATAAATTCAATTCACACGCCACATTTATCAAAGCATTCAGCATGCGCAAGCGCATGCGCATTTCCGAGTTTCCTCATTCTACTGGGAAAATCATTTTAGTGGTTGGTTTGGTTTGGTTTAGTTCGGTTGAGATTGATCGATGGATCATTCGTTAGGTTTTCTTCGAGCTCACCTAATACGCCATGAACGGGCGGGCAGAAAACACGTTTGCATATTGTGCGATTGCATTACTTGATTTGTTTGTTTGTTTGTTTGTTTGTTTGACGTGGGATTGAATTGTGAATTGCGTCGTCTGGAATTGCCTGCCTGCACGTTTCGTCTGTGTGGTGGAAATTGAGAAGTGGGAATTGGGAATTGGTGTGTTGTATTGTGAATTGTGAATGGTGAACCAACCAAGACGATTTTTAAGGAGAAGACAAGGTCACATCACATCACGGGAAAAACAAACAGACGAGACGAGAAGAGAAGAAAAGTGGCTGGCTGGCTGGCTGATCGTATGTACGAGCGTTGACGAGCATATAAATAAATTCCCATTCTGGCTTTTTCCAATTTCAATCCAACGTTGCAACTTTTTATCGTCGTCGTCAGCTGCTGTTGCTGTGGGGGAACGACGAACGACGCACGCAAATCCCGTCCGTTCACTCGATTGATTCCCCTCATTCAAACCACACACCATTCAATTCCTTCACATTCACATTCACTCCTCGCTCTGCTGCTTGCTGCGCCCATTCAATTCTCCAACATATTCCAATCCTCACATTCACATGCCAACGTTTCACACAAACCTCCACCAAGAGTTTCCTCTCGCGTCATTATCATTACTATAATATTATACTATAGGTATTACTTAGGTATTACTATTCCTATTACTCATTGTCAGCCGGCTGACTCGCTCCTAATCGCTCGTAATCGTTCGTTCGTTTTCGTTCGCTTTAGGAAAACCAAAACCAAAACCAACTCCAAAGTCCAACCAATTAAGTCCCAATTTTTCCTCCTTTTAATATACTGCGCCGTTTTCACTCACACAGTTCATTCCACTTTATTATCAAATTCCTATATCAAATCCATCTGCGACTATATAATCGAAGGATTATTTCGTCTTTCCCTCGGGGGGACAGAACCAACCAACGAACGGACACAGGCCATGAAAAATCATCGGGATCTGGAGGAAGATTTTGACCCGGTTTTGACGGGACCTCCGAAGAAACGACCCCGGATTTTATTAACCGACAATTCGCAGGTATAAATAAATCATTTCATTTTCCGCTCAAGGGTTTGCGCTTGCGCGATTGCACGGGATTTGTACTGCCATCTCGTTTTCCTACCAGCATCAATCAATCAATTGATCGATCAACCAGAAGCAGCGAAATGGCAAATCCCGCAAATCCATCCGAGAACGTGGTTTCCATTTATTTAACCAACCAATTGCTGAATTTGATTTCGCGCTTGTTTTTTCAGCAAATGAACGATGACAGCCCGACATTTCCTCACAATGACGCCAAGTGCATGTCAACTCGGACAATCCCAGAACCGGAAGTGAGGAAAAGAATCTCGACCCGGCTCACTTTTAAACGGAGACTCCAAGGTATACGATATATACCTTGGATCTTACATACGATGATTTGAACGAGTTTCTTCATTTCTAAATAAATCCTCATTTCATTTCATTACGGAAAATGAATTGAAATTGAATTAAAATTTGTGGGTGGGATTTTGCAGCGTTTCAGGGGAAATCGACAGTCGCTCGACTGTCAAGGGAATTCAATGGACAAGACGACTTTGGTCGGACGGTGGAATTGGCCACTGGCAACATTCAAATCGGGAACCCTCGTCATAAAATTCTGTTCCTCCATCTTCTCGGCCTCAATCCAAAACCAGGTGAGTCTTCTCGACACATTCCATCATTTTAATTCCTAATCTATAATCGATGATTCTTTTGGAAGAGGGAATTAAAATATATATATGGATTTTTTGGTGGGGTTTGTGGAGGTGTGTCGATGAGGCCTGTCGTCACACTTCACCGCATACCGGAAGTCACCCCAGAAAAACGCAGACTCAATTTGGCGAAGAAGAAATTGCCTGAAGAATTCCTGAGGGAATTTCCTCCAGAGTCATCGTTGTTGTCGTCATCTCCGAGGAGAAAAGAAGCGGAAATGGAGGTGGACGAGTTGAATATTGAATCCAATAGCTATTTTGGTTACGAGTTGGATTTGGAGGTGATGTTTTGCCCGCTGGACATGCCCGAGATTTACCAGGAAATCACGCACCGACCGTGGCCACCGGGTTCCATCGCCATCTCCATCCCATAATGTGTCCGAGGAATCCGGTTACGACAGCCTTCCGCCGTCCCCGCAACAGTCCACAGCCACCATCCAAATTGAACTCGGCCAAATCCAACCCGATTTGTCTCTCATCAAACGGAAACGATGGCAAACTGAAACTGAAACTGAACGAAACTTGACTGATCCGAAGGAATTGAGAATTGAGTCACTTTGACTTTCCTCCAAGTCTTTTTTTAAGATGACTCCAAATAAATTCAAACCAAAACACCCGTTTTCTTCGTAAAGTTTTTATTTTCCTTCTTTTGTTTTGCTCATTGTGTTCAGAGGTTTTTATTTGATATATTTTTGTATTTGCTATATGTTTTAATTGTGAAACTTTATTTGAATTTAAGTGTGAGACAATTAAAAAACGAATATTTTCTACAAAAATCACCCACGTGTTTTTTTTTATTTTGTACAATGAATTGTGAAGAATTGAATTTTTGACAGTAAAGGCAAAACTCAAATCCAATCCAATCAAAGAGGACATTGAGATATTATTATGGTAGACAATTAAGATTTATTGTAGCGTATATAAATAAATTAATGTCGACAATTTGAATATTGTAATTTGTAAAATCAACTAAAATGTTTTATATTATTTTGCTCGTTTGAACTGTGCCATGGTAGAGAAAACGAAAATCCTAAAAAAAAGCGTAAAGAAACGAATGGATTTTGACAGAGTAAATAAGAATTGAAAATAAGTATATTTACATTATTTTACTCAAATTATGCTCAAACGGATTTTATAATTGAATTAAAGTTGACTCTCCCGGGCATTTTCAACCAGTTCAATTTGGAATTTGGATTATAACAAATACAGCCACGCCATGTTTGTTTCAATCCCAATTTAAGTAGTTGAATATGTCCGGGCGAGCCAATTTTAATTTCCAATTTCCAATTTCCTTTCGGTGTAATTCCGACAAACTCGCACACACAATTTCACATATTCCGCCTACAGAAAATTCTAGAAAGTATATACCGTCAAACTTGAATTAAAAACCTACTCCACATTACAAACCCACTTCAATTAATAGCCTAGTTTTTTTGGTTAGTTTATCTAGTGAATGTCATTTACCGTAATGCTATCGAGTTATCCTTGGTTTTTGGACAATTTTAAGAGTTGTGGACATTAACCTAGGCTTTTAATTCAAGTTTTACGGTATATAGAAAGCCAACTATGTTCGTTTTATTTGTACATGTATTTAGTAAAAAATTGGACTGTTAGCAATGGACGACGTAGAAATTATTATGTAAAGAGAAATGTTGTGGTTGCGCGTGCAACTGTTTATTTTATCAAATTCACGTCGTTTCGTTTCATCCATTTGATTTTAAAAATGTCCAAAGTTTGTGAGTTGGGCGTTTTCCACAGTTCTCACCAAAGTTCCGTCGAATATACAGACGAAAGAGTTTCTATAGTAAAAACACCCGCTGAGAGACGACGATGCCTATAAAAAATTGTACATGGTAAATTGTAGAATATAATTGATAATCGAGGATGTTGATTAGTCCGTTGACGAAGCGAATGCAGATGACAGGATTTAAATGGGGTCAAACCTTCTTCTGTTCCCCATTTGTTTGGGATCCTGGCCGGAATGGACCGAAAGTGACGAGCTCCAAAATTCGGCTGGGATGTTGGCTCCTCAGTTTCCTCTCCGTCCTCACGTATGAACTCGTTCTGGGTGTCCGCTATTGGCGGCTCTGGAAACCATCCGCATCCGCGTTGGCCAACAACAACACTGGCACATCATCGGACCGATATTCGCTGCAATGTGTGGCCCTTCTCCATGGGATTTCCCTCATTGTCCAAGTCTGCACTTTCATTGCCCACAAACAACTCCCCGCCATTCACCAAACATTCTCCCAATTCTGCACCGACTTCCAACGTAATCATCCATAATTATCGAATATTTACAGATATATTCCTCACACAATCTCAATCTCAATTTCTCATATGTACCATAAAATTAAAAGACATTTCAAATGAATGAATGAATGAATATAGGGAATTTTGAGGCGAAGGGCGGACGCCGTCTGAGGCAAGCAGCCAGGGACGATTGTGGCATTTTCCTCGCTGCCAATTACTACATGTCTGTCATTAGTTTGATCACCCTCATTTTCTGCATCTTCTGGTCGGATCATCCGATGAATTTCCTGCCCACTCCCCGCCCCACCCACCTCCTCAGCCTCCCCACCCTCATCATCCTAGGAAATGTCCTCGTTTGGGTCCACGTGGAACTGGTTCTGCTCACCAATTTCTATTTGTGGGGTTTTAGTGGCATCCCCATCGTCTTCGTCATCAATCAAATCCTCAAGGAGCTCCAGTACGTCATTTGTCATTTCATTGCCAATCGTCCGTCCGTCCGTCCAGTATTTTATTTATAGATTGGGATTTGATGATGTGATCATGTTTTTCAGGGTGGAGGATGGCCGGAAGTATTGGACCCGGGAGCGCTTGCGCTCCCCGCGCGCCTTCCTGACGGTCCATCAGACGTTGGAGTGTTTATTGAGTCAGGTGCAGGAAGTGGGCTGGCTCATGATTTTACTCTATCAAAATGTCCTCATTTCCACGATCGGGATCCCATTTTATGTGGGCATCACCCATCCGGAAATCTTCTTTCGCTTCGTCTACTTCATGACGGCCGTGAATAATATTAGTATTTGCATGGTGAGTAACTCGATGGCGGGGAACGTGTTTGAGGTCTCCAAACTCACCCTCAATCACTATTCCCATGACCCCACAACTCGGCGACATTGGCCATTTGGAGCCAAATATTTCCTGGCCCTCCGCCCACTCAAAATCTCGGTGGGCTCGTACGACTTTTGCTGTCGGAAATTCACAATTGCCACCCTCCTCGCGGCCGTGGAATTCACCGTTTCCCTGCTCCTCACCAATCCGTTGAATCCCCAAATCACTTGATCACTTGATTCCTGTCTGTCTGTCTATCTTTCAACCACTATATTTATTTATGTATTGTGTTTACTATGTATTTACATGTTATGTTATGGACAATTGTTGTCCTGTGTTATTAATATACTGTCGATATACCTAATTGTCATACTTAATTGTCATTCGTTCGTCTCATGCAATTCTTCACAATATTTACATTATTATGTGTTTTTGCAGAAAATATTCGACTTTTCATTGTCTCATCACAAATAAATTCAAATAAAGTTTCACGAAACCAAAAAGCAAAAAGAGCCTCGTTTAGTCAAATTCAAATTAGTATGACTTTATAGGTTTTAAGTGTGAATTAAGGGATTGTGTGTATGTGCATGGTGTGTGCTGGCTGAGAAAAGGTTTGGGATTATATTTGGAATTTGGAATGTCAAAAAAGGAGAAGGAAACCTTTTATCATGCGATCCTGTACTCACGGAATTCAAGTCCTCCAATGCATTTTTATAAATACTTTGGACGATTCACATTTATCATAATAATTGTCGTCGTCACATGTCTCACTCCACAATTCCAACTCGACGGCACATGTTATTTTGTGTCGTTCTCACAATCAGTTGTATTATACAATATTTTATCTCGCTCATTCCATTTCCATATTTTCCACATTCCCCACACATCACATATTTAAAATCCCTTCAGTTTCACACTCCACCCACAGCCAACTGTAACTATAACACATTGACTTTTAACTATATACTTTGTCATTCAAAAGTTGAATTGACATTTGAAATTAGTGTATAGAAAGCAATTAATTTTTCCATCCCATTGTTGCGTCTCTTTTCAATATACCCGAACGCGTGTTCGTATCCATAAACTAAGAAAAAAATTCTTAGAAAATCCCTCGAATTCAGCACAGGGAAACCCGAACGGGAATAATTCAAACTTCAAATTCCACAGTACACACAAGAAATTCTTTGTCATTTTGATTTAATTACCGAGTTGATTTAAGGTAATTGTAAGTATATAATTAATATAGAGGAGTGAATTGGGGCGGATGGCTGAGGAAGAATACTCGTTGCCCTTCATGTAAGTCTTTTCCATTTGATTCCATATATTTTAAATATTTAACGGCAATTGCTAATCACATTTTACATTTAAATTTTAAATCCTAACTGACGTTTAGATGCATTGAAAATTGCAATTATTATTATTTTCATTCCATTTGAATTCTCCTGATTCAAAATTCCTTATATTTGTTTGTATTTTTTGTATACCCAGCCATTTTTTCTTGTTTTTAAAGTTTTCAAAGGAATCCTGTGCATACGAATAAATGGATGAACTCAAATATTATTGCTGTAATTTTGTACTTTTCCTTTTCGTTTCATGCACACACAGCGTTGGGTACGCGTTGAGTGGGCTCGGAAAATGTTCACAATGCATGTGCACCCTCAAATTGAGTCAACTCCGACTGGGCAAAATGATTCACGTGACTCCACCTCTTTTTCCTTTCCTAGTTAGTTGATTGCAATTACTTTTAGTTGATTTAATTGTGTTTACCATTTAATTGTGTAGTCGACCGAGTTTGATGGGATTTACCCCATTTGGCATTGTTTCCAATGTTTTTTCGCGTTCGAGAAAGTCCTGAGCCATCGCGAGATGACGCATTTTGAAGCCCTCCAGCCGATGGATCAAAAAACCATTTCCGATCGCATCGGACCCGAGAACAACAAAAAAATCTGTGAGATTCCGCAAATGGTGGGCCGGCAAAAAGGTAAAAACCGATACCTTTTTTTTTTTCAATAGAATTTCTTGTGGGATTCGTCTCAATTTCGAATATACTGATGGATTTTGGTTTTTGGTAGGTGGGAAGTTGAAGCTGAGGGTGACAGACGGCGCCGTCGTGGACCCGGACGCCTTCGTTGAAATGAACCACCTCTCCAAAATCGGTCACGTCCTCAAGATCGAGCAACCGGAGAACGAGCAGTCGACCGAGTTTTACAGCAAGGTTTTGTGCTGTGTGGACGTGGGAGCGGGCCGAAATTCCTTCTTTTCCATTCAAATCATCGAGACGAATAGAACCAAGAGGTATATGAAAAAACGCATCGTTTTTTAATTTGCTTATAATTATTGTGTATAGTAAACGGATGAGGAATATGGACTTGAATTCATTTGAAATTGAAAATGAGGATTTCCGTTGGATTTTTGTTCAGATATTACCTGTTCCAGTCATGGGGTCGAGTTGGACGGAGTTTGGGAACGAAATTGGTGGATCCCATGGCCACGAAAAAGTCCGCCATCCGACAATTTGAAAAGCTCCTCGAGGAAAAAGTCACAGCCAACTACACGATCATGGACATTGACTTTGGGAATGTGAGTCCCCTCAAGAAAAAACATTTATTTTGATCCCCAAACTATTTGAAATAATGTGTTGTTGTTGTTGTTGTTGTTGCAGGAAAAAGAAGAGCTCGAGAAAATCGGGCCTTGGAAGAATGAGATAAAGCTAGAGGGGCAGGTGCAAAAGTTCATTCGGACGATTCTCGAGGTGGATCCGATCGCCTTCGAATTCGAGGTCAGTCAATCAATCAATCATTTGATATTTTAATTCAATTAATTATTTGGATGATCAAACATTGAAATGGAAGTTGTGTTTGATGGGTGTGTAGATTGACGTTGGGACGGATGAGCCAATCCCAACTATGGGAGGCCTATTTGGTCCTGGACCAAGTGACGAAACTCCTGATGGAAGGCCAAACCACATCCGGATTTGAAGGGCAAGTCGTCAAGTTGACCAATCAATTCTTCACGCTCTGTCCCCATCAGTTTGACATGCTCAGCCCGCCGATGCTCAACACCATGGAATTCGTTCAGGTGAGTTTTGGCTATATACCAAAAAACTCTTTTGGATTTCACATAAAACGTTCTTAAATATATACATGTGCTGCAAACATGGATTTTGCTATATAAATTTGTCCATTTTGCACAGACGAAAGTGACGGAGCTGGAGAATTTGATGGAGCTGGAATTGGAGTGGAAATTCCTGGACTCACCCAAAACCCTGACGGCACAGTACAAATCCTTGTCTTGTGACATTGTCTGTATGGACCAAAACTCGGAGATTTGGAGAGTCCTCGAGAAGTTCTTGATGAATACACATGGTCACACCCACACGGATTACACCCTCCAACTCCTCAACGTAAATCCCCAAATCCCCCACATTTAATTGAACATTTAGATTGAACCCCGCATTAAATTTTAAATGTTAAATTTTGTGTGATTAATTTGAATTTGCTGGTGTGTATATTATAGATTTACTCGACGTCCCGACACGGGGAAAATGAATTGTACTCCAAATTCAAGGACCTGCACAATCGGCGGCTCCTTTGGCACGGCTCCAGAACTTTCTCAATTTCAAAGTTGTTTAATAAATTTCTTTCATTTTTATTGCGCTGCTTTTCCTTAGTCGTGCTTCAATAAAAAGATATTTGTTGAGATTTTCTTCATTTTAATTCTGCCGGTCTCAGTTATTCAACTATTCAATGTCACACATCACACAGCGTTTCGTAGAATTTCCGTCCTGTCTGCTTCATAAATTAGTCTTGAGTAATATTTCCTATGCATAAAACTAAAACATGGTTATTTATGCCATAACTAGAGTGTCACGATTCCGTCACTTTCACGCAATATGTACGCGTGCTTTCAAACGGAAAAGTTTCCATTCGTACCGAATTCTGTACGAATGGAAGCTTTTCCGTTTGAAAGCACGCGTACATATTGCGTGAAAGTGACGGAATCGTGGCACTCTAGTTATGGCACTACTATGAAGTAAATGATTTTGTGAGCTCAATACAAAACAAGAGCAGTAGAAGTAGATTGGACTAGGTATGTACTTATATATTTCAATCGCTTTTGTACGTTTTATTTTAGTTGAAGCTACACATTGTTATATGCACAGGGAGAACTTACACTTTTCCCTTGGTGGTATCATATTAGTGAATGACAAGCAAATTTTGCATTTTGCACTGTTTTTTTAAATGTACCAACTAAAACTTAATTACACGTACAAGCTACAATAAAACAAGGGACACGGCCAGAGAGAGTGAAGATAATTTTAAAATTTAATATTGAAATTGATATTACGCGATCAAATTACAAAAAGTATGATTAACTTGATCAACTTGATTGTGGGGGGAAAGTCAAATTGAAGTCTAGACAGGAGTTTCAAATCAGAAAATCAGAAATAAGTCCGGTCGTTCTTGTTCTTGGTTTAATTTTTAATTTCCTTTCTTAATTGTAATTTGTTTCTTTTAATTGTTAATAAAATAAATAATTACTTATTTAAGGTGAAAAGTACATTTTGTTCAAAGCTTTCTTCATCTTCAAGTGTGTCATCATTCAAAATGAGTAGCTCGGCCTCAGTTGAATTGGAGTTGAAACAGGTATGGAAATTGCAACTATAGTCTTTATAAATATTTTTCATCATTCTCTATTTAAATAATAAATAAGGACTAGGCGGGATTTAATTGTGAGGTAATTTATGTCACTGATTAATGATTTGTGTTTGGATCTCGAGTATCATACGTGTACAGTATATATATGCGTAAAAAGTTCTGTCGCGTGCACACATCGTTATATTTAGAAAAGTATTTGATAAACTTTTTCAGAAAACAATGCACATGCGGAAAATCACTTTTTTGCATATTCGGGGACAACAGAATATGTGGAATCTTGTAGAACAAGTTTAAACCTTTTTTACTGCTTACAAGTCATTTAAAATCGTCGTTAGAATTTTCTAAAAATTTTAAATTAAAGCACGCCGATGATTTGTGTAATGCTAATGAATTTGAAATCATTGAGCAACGTTCTTACGCGTCAAACAGCCGAGAATATTCAAGGCGCTATAATCGAGAAAGTAGCATGTGCATTGTTTTCTATAAAAAGATACCATTTTGATTCTAGAGACTTCAAACTGGCACAGTTAACACACTCTTCCTCCCATAAGTACTACTTTATTGGGCAGTACATGAGTATCTAGCTCAAGAGACAGAACTTTTTACACATAGGTACTGTATACAGTACAGTGTGTTCCTTTTAAAGTAAAATTTTAAAACTTATTCATAATATCGAATGCACTTTCAATGGAGATAAATTTTGGGAGCAGAGTATTACTTATGAGTTTACTTACACACAGCGAAAATTCCCAACAGAACCAAGAAAAGACAGAAAAAACAGTCATGTTTATAAAAGACTACCAACGAAAGTAAGTTGATTCGCATACCGTCTGACGATGAGTAGAAATGATGGTCTATGCACACACATGTACACAGACCATGTACTTACATACATTTAGGTAACTATATAATCATGGAAGGATAATAATACAATAATAGTGAAAGATGAAGGAAGAAAGTAGGGGAAATCACATTGTATTGACGATTAAAGTGTGCATTACGCTATTCTCCCAACATTATGGGTCGACTCTGACTCACACAACTCTTTGCGTATTTGTGCACGGGAATTTTCACGTGAAGGGAAAGTGCTTTTCACTTGAGACGTCAAGTACTAATAGTGAGTACTTTTACTTATCCCATGCCATACAGTCAGTCCTTGAGTGAAAGTCTAATAAATAGTCTTTTCAGAAAAAACTTTCTATGCTTACGCAGGCTTATCTCTCCCTCCGTCTTCTTCTTCTTCCTCCCCGTCTTCGTCTTCTTTTTCTACTATATACTCTCCGAATTACTCTTGAGAATTGAGGAAATTTTTCTCCATTTTTATTTACTCTCACTCTCCGCTCTCTCTGAACTATAAAAATACAAAAAAAGATGGTGAATTTTAACCTTTGGCCTGACTATGAACTTTTAACGTTTTGTGTTTTTTTTTGTCACTTATTTCTCACAATTCACAAGTTATGCTCGACTTTTGACTATGTTTTTGATACAATGTATATTTGGTAGGCTTATATACATATATTGGTGGGCTTTTAAAAAAAAGGAAATATGTAATTCGGAAATGTCCATAATCCTCAATTCCCTGTAGGGGAAGCATTAAATTTCGAGTTGAAAAGAAAGAAAAAAAAGAAGAGTTTTTTTATCCTTTATATAGAGAAAAAGGAACGTAAAAGCCTGATGGAACTCGCGGAAGATTAAAAATGAGTAAAAGACACTGGAGATTGACCTGACAAATTTCTCTTGTCTCAATTTATTTTCTCTATCCTCTTTCTCTGTCTCCTTCCCTTTCTCCGTTTTAATTTTAATGAGAGCCATTAGTCCGTGAAGAAGGAGAAGAAGAAAAGAAGAAGAAGAGATATTCGTTTAAAGGTAAGGGTCTCCAGTCTAGTATTTTTTATTATGCCTCATTCTAGTTAACAACTTGGTATTTCTCTTTCCCAAAGATCTAAGATATTTCAATGGCCATTTCTGTGCTATGCTGAGTGTATTTGCTTGCTTTTGTAAGCCTTTTCTGTCTGCCTACCTTGTTTCCTATTTTCTTCCTCGCCAAAAGATATTAGGATAAGAATGAGGGCTCGTTATTTTTCTCTAACTTTATACACGACTGTTGGTTTGGTATATAGGAAATAGGAAGCAGCAGCCTCCCTTGAAAAGATGCCGGTGAATTCTCAGAGTAAAAAAAAAGAAAAAAAAGTAAAAGCTCTTACCGTACGTAACGTACATCTGTCTGTACGTTTGTAGGTCTCGAGTTTCTGTCCAGAATCTAGAATTTAGATCCTAGATCTTACAGTTTGGCCTAGAATTTTTGTAGCGTTATTATTGCATTATTTTCTTTCTTTTTTTTGAACTTAGAAGGTCACCATCCTCCTTTCTAGTGTCCTACATACTAACTTAGCTTTCGTTTCAGATGGAAAACGGCCAAGGTTTTGCTTTCTACAAAACTAACCGTTTCGCGTCAGAAATTATGTAGAGGAGACTTCTACTCATTTATTGCATAATTGATTCATGCGAAAGATTGTATGCAGATGGATACTGTCCGTCTTCGTGTCTTTCACTTAATACTACATAATTACTTTGAAGTATGTATGAAATATTCTTTATTCTTAAAATTATGCCCATTTTAAGGAAAATTGTGGCACAGTCTAATTTTTGTGTAAATGGGAAGATGTGGGCACGGAATGGGAGGAAATAACTTATATATATCCACGTTGAGTCTATAGACGCTAGAAATTTCTATAGACATTCCTTGTTCTTCGTTCAAAGGATTGTACAGATAACGTAGAACGAGACGACTATAGGACGACGGCAAAAGGCATCGACTAAAACAAGGGAGGGAGGATTATGGATAACAATCATCTTCACCTGTCAGTATTATGAACATTTAATTTTGCGGGTGAAAGTAGGCAATGCTATCCCGTTGTGGTTCATCACAATGATAAGTGTATAACATTTTCTCTGCGGAGAATATAAAACGGTCATGACGGTGATGCTTCCTATTCACGTTTTTGCAAGGGACACACCCAAAAAGTGTATACCTAATACCTACCCAAGTTTGAACTAATTTTATGTTATTGTATTGGATTTGTTTAGCGTGTGGCTTTTTCGTTGGTACTCCTTTCACCGTAGTTATCCGCGTCACCAACTAATAGCTTAGCTACGTAGAATCTAGAGTCGGAGTCACGGTCTACATAACAATGCATCGGTTTTTTCCCTTTGAGTCTTACATTACATTGCATTACATGGAATTTCATTTTGTATGTATTTGCATGAAAATCTACCTACCTATATACGGAAACATAATGTAATGCCGCGTGAAAACTGAATCGCCTGTACCCATGAACTATTTAGTTTGTTTTTTCCCTAGTGCAGTATGATGTGGCGTGATCCATACTTTTGTGTATACACGTCGACACTTATCGTCTTTATTATTTGTACCTTTATCAATTATTTAGTACGGATGGATGGTGAGACGTCATTCCCATGGCATCGAGTGATGAGATGGGAATGTGACAGTTGAAAGGGGAGATTATGCATACATAACATACCTATTGGCTATTTATGACCTACTCGAACTTTATTGATTTGTTTCGATATACATTTCCAAGGAGGACATTCCTTTTTTGGAAAAACAGAGTTGACTAACTACTTATTTATAAATAATTTATGACGATAGTAAATATTATTAACAACTGTTGTTATTATTATCACCTGTAGATTCCAATTTTGTATTCGGATTCGCTCTGACTTTGACTTACCAGCCATTTAATATGATGCATGCAAAAACAATTTTTTTAATATGTATGTATGTAGATGTAAAATTTTGTTGGTTCGTTTCTGCGTTTAATGGCACTCACATGAATGAAATTGGTACAGAAGATGTCAGTACAACAAAAAAATCTTGGTAATCAAAAAAGTACAGTTGTAGTGGATGTTTATCTCGGTAATTTTGTAGAATTAGAAAATGGAATGTTCGATTAATACATTATAGTCATTCAAGGTGCACGTTTTAATTGTTTCAATGACAAATGAGAATGGAAAAAAGTAATTCAATCATTTAAAAGGATTTCTATAATGGACACGAAAGTGTCATGATTCATGATTCACATGAATTCTGTGTTGCATGTACACAAGCACGAGGATTAATGTTACAGTGGAGCAAGTGTGTGTGTGGTATGGTATTATTATGGATTCACTGACAATTCATAGGACTTGTGCACAGGTTTTATTTTCTGTGACGTACAGACAGATGTAATATTTTAAGTAGTCGTAGTGTGGATTTCCCTACTATGATACTGACGGATCAAATCGATAAAGTATTGTGTGTATGTAAACAAGAGCTCCATATTTTATTGATCATGCTTTCATGTCCATTATCAATAATTTTTGTTTTTAGTATTGTGCCAGTACTTACTTCCAGAATGATGATGACGATGAAATTTAATATTTGATTAATAATATATATATATCTGTTTTCTGTGTACAGGCGAACAACATTAAGGAGGGCTACCTGATGAAACAAACTTCATCGTTCCAACGATGGCATCGACGCTACTTCAAAGTTAAAGGACAAACTCTGTATTATGCAAAACACGATCAGGTTTGTACAGCATTTTCCCAACCTAAACCAACTTACAAGTGTTGTTAGTATTTCATGTAAGCTTTTCCTTATATTTGGCGGTTACTTTTTGAAGAAATTTAAATGTTAAAAAATTGCATTTCGGATTTGGCTTATTATACGCACAATAAATAATTGCATTATTTGAGAAACTCGATAAAAAAGACGGCATACTAAATGTATGATGGGAGGATATTTAGAGTCTGAATACACAGAGTTATGTCCTTCGTAAGGCGTTCTTACTCTTCCAATACTCTCATTAAGGCGGGTGATCAGACTCTGAGATTATACATACTGTAGCGTATTAAATACCATATTCTGTGGAGAAGATTATACTTAGCCGAGTGGATTTACTTCATGTGGAAATCTCTTCATAATATGGGATGACTGCGGATTATATAATATTATTACATACTTATGAGTTGCCTCGAGGTAGCCGAATTTTTTTAATGCGTGTTGTTTGACAGAAATGAATATGAAATGACATGAAAAGCGAAATAGATACATAAAATATCTGACTGCAACCTAACAGCATGTATTTGGACATGTATGTCAATGGAAGTTCACTAACTGTACATATCTATTAAATTCAAATGAAAATTAACATTTTTATTAATATGATTAATGTTCATCTGGATGACTGGCATGACATTAAGCTTGAACTTGGCTTAATTTTCATTTCATTTGGGGAAGGAGAACTCGGTTCCCAGCTTTGAGTTTGGAAGTGTCTTGTGAAATATTATAAAGGTATGGCTATAGGGAGTAACTGGTAGTTGTATGTATGTATAGTTGTATATGTAGGTAGCTGAAGGTTTATGGAATCTTCGGGTGTGTTCGTACTATATGTAGACTATTTGGGAGTATGTATGTCTATTGACTCGTGAATTATATGTACCTGTTAAATTTATACCTTGTGACTTACTACCATACGTATACGACGTCAAATCATGTGTAATTCCATGCATGCTCACATTTTGGCTCTTGCCTTGTCTTTTCCCCAGTACTTGGTCTACATCTATACGAGACGAGTAACGAACTATACATACTAGTACGCACACACACACACACACATATGTATATATACATACAGCAGTTCACATTTCTCGTGCAGAAATATCGCGCGCATCGCACACCAACCAAAAGATAGAAAACGAGCGAAGGAAGGATTGGAGAAGCCGAAATTTCCTTTTCACTTTTCCTTGTTCTATCATATAAACAACGGTATATCTAGATTTCTAGCTCAGTTTACTCGGCAACTTGGGAACGGGAGCCAAGTCAAGTCAGTGAGTGAGTGAAAGAGTGAGTGAGTGAGCATTCGTGCAGCAGTATTTTGGTTTTCAGCTAAACACTAAATAGAGTCGAGTTGGCTCCGTTGAATTCTTCACACACTCTCCCTGTTGTTCAGTATATTATAGAGATGCATGTATGTACATAATAATGTACAATATCGGTAGACACATTTTTTTCAAATTTTACATTGCTTGAGGTGCATTTAAGTTTTCACAACTTATATTTTATTCGTTTCCCTTGGATTGTGATCTTGCCGACGTAGCCGACATGTATTGTATTGAGTCTCCAGAAATAATTTTTTAATAAGCGGTTTGAACAAAAATCAGGGAAGAAATCGTGGTATCGTAATTTAGATTTAACTTGTTTCATATTGTAATTGTTCAAAATACAATCATATGTGTAATATAAATAGTAAATACACACACGTTCTAGTTTTTGTACGTGTCACGTTTGAATGTTTCGTTAATCTACGACTTGTCATCATGATGATTCACAACTCAGTGTCTAATCAGTATGGATATACAAAGTATCGACGATTTTTCGGGGTAGCAATGACGACACAAATAAACGTTTCTGAATCTGAAACTGCTCCTGCTCGAAAGTAAATGTAAGTAAAGCAAATTTATGACTATTTGTATTGCTAGTATTTCATCATTTAGTCTCCATCTCATGTTTTACATTTATCCATCACTTATTCGCGTATTTAGTATATAGTATATACCATTCCTTCATTTCTAATGTCTTTACATGTTTTAAAAAAAATTAACTATCAGTTATAGCTGCACCAATGAAAATCTATTTACAATAGTCGTCGACAGCATACAAAAAATGATAATAAATGTAACAGACTTGCTTAACTATACAGATACATAGGTATTATGCATCTAAATATTTTAATGAGTCTTTGTATTTGTGAGAGCTATATTTCCTGTATTTGTTTTTTACACGGCAATGTATCTTCAACATTGAAATTTCATTGAAACGACATCATTTGTAAAATTCTCTCTCTGTAAACTTATTGAGACTCGTACACGGAATTCGAGCGTTTTCGTTTGGAAAAAACAATAATCAATGAAAGTTTGTAGACACAATGAATGTGGATGGGGAATGTAGCTCGCTCATACACGTCAAATGTCACAGAATGGAAAATCAACTTGTCCAATGAATGGATTGGGTGTTATATATGCTTCTTGCAGAACTGGGACTCGAGGATTTAGGTTATTTTTGTGTACAAAAGTAAGTATGAAGTAAAGTAGAAGAACTTGTAGGGAAATTCTAGGGAAAATATTAATATTAAATCGTTCATCCATCTTCCATTAATGTGTCAGTTGACACTAAAAGACTAGAATCTTCGTTCCGGGATGGCAGAAAGCAGAAACGAGAGAGACAGAATATACACATACATACAATGCATATTATGTCACTTTGAATGTAGAAAGTAGAAATACTACTCCATAATACTCCATATCCTTGTAAAAGTTGCTTCACAAAAAAAAAACTTTTCTCCCGGCGTTTCTGTGCATAGTCATCAATCATGGGCCAACTGGATTATGAATGAACTAGAAGAGTCGGTTTGTGTATTCCATCTGTAGAGTCTGGGACTTGTGGAAAAGCGTGAACGTGGTGCAAACATGAAATTACTCTCCTGTCTAAATGACGCTTCATCTTTCTCTCTCTCTTTCCCTCACATTCATCCGGATTTCATATGTAAAACATACTCCTCAAATTTATCCAACACAAAATGTAGTCTCTCTATGATGATCTACTATTAACTAATAATACTGGTTTACTATATAACAGAGTAAGTGAGTATTTGTCTGATGAACCATTAGTCAAAAACCTGTCCTGCACAGGTCGTCATCAGTAAATGCCAATTTTTAAACCATTTTCCACTCTAAATTCTTGTAGATTATATTGTTTCTGTGTGAATTCCTTGCACCTGATTTCCACATTTTGAAATATATTATCATTGTCCATGTACTTCGGGAAGTACATGTATAATCTCATCACATTCAAAATGGATGCCATAGACCGTTAACACATCCATTTATTCAAGCGAGAATTCCTCTCCCTCTCTCTCTCTCTTGTATTTCCGTTTTTGTACATATTTGTGTTCATTACTTTTGACTGACATGAAGCAACAGAAATAATACATAGGTAGAATATGTAGGATCCAGACTGCATAATGTGCGTATTCAAAAATCTCCGACTCTCGTCTGTTTTTGACACATTTTGACATGAAACTTTAAAATGGCTCGAATTAGGATTGTCAGTGCCTCGGGAATCTCCTAAATAAATATTGATCCCCCAAAGTCTCCATAAAATGTACATACATAGATGTTCATTGATGTCTGCTCTGTATTGTACGTTATGTATTTTTTTTACAACGTTTGTGTATTTAGAAACTTGACGGATACCTATAGGCATATATTTATATGATATGTGAATGGTATAGAGCATATCAGCATAGATATCTTCCTCTGGGAAGGAAAAATTACATATAGATAGGTTCAGTTTATAATACTTACGAAAAGAATGCCTGCCATTTTTCATCAATCTCAAGTATGTAGTTTTTAGACGTTTTGAAAAGTTTTTTTTTTATATAGGGTCGACACTCGTTTACTTTGTATTTACTTGTCGCGCTCTATCAACCCTAAAACACGCTGCTTCTAGTTTTTTCGTCTCTTTCTCCGTATCTTTCCAGTTATGCTTGCGTACGTGCGTGCATGGCAGTTGAGAATAAAATTCGTTTGGATATGGTAGCCAGTACTAGCCACGCATACACACAGTTTTGCAAAACTTTCTCTTTCCTAGATTAAAAAGGAAATTAGGTACAAAAAAAGTTTTTTTTTTTGGGGGGGGGGGGGGTATGTAGATGGAAACGAGTAACTGGGAAATCCTTCTCATGTGTCCCCTGTTTATAAGATGCCTGGCAGAGTATCCAATAAAAAATTGAAAATAAAATGAATACCATGCAATTTGAAAAGATAACTTTGCACGATCCATCAAATTTTGCGATTTGCAGTACTTTCAAAACAGAATAATTGAGCGATTAAAAATGTATTAGACATGTTACTGATGTTACGTAATGGGTAGTATGTATGTATGATGTCATGATATATGACATGGTAAGTGTATAATGCTCATGTATATTTTACTTTTATGGATAACATACCATTAAACTCGTATTTTACAATTGACTACAAGACTAACGTATAAGTAGACAGTAGTCAAGGCACACTTGTGGTGAATGTGCATGCATACGGAATTATAGCCCACCATGCAGTAGTAAAAAGTATCGATGATATTTTTGGAGTCTAATGCGGTCTCGAATACGTCCGTCGTCGTCTCGTCTGTCCGATTCTTTTGTTGGACTATATGCACATCGTTTCCCTTCATTTTGTTGGGTTCCTCTGAAATCCTCCTGTTTGTGTATCTCTGCACGTCAGAACGATAACGATAACGATAAATATAGGAAATCCAAAAGAAAATCTTGAATTCGGTAGCGTATCACGGATTTCAAAGTAATCGAAAGAAAATATTAAGGCCATGTCTTGAATTTTGTGTGTACACCAAACGTGGAAATATGGAAAATGTTGTTCGAAACTGAAACAAAACAGGAATTGATATCGTAATTTCTTTCTCGTCTCCTTCCTGCAATGTATAATGAATAATTCCGAGGTTGTAACATGCTGCAGTAAAGATTCTGGTCTGGAGCTGGTGGGTGTTGGTTTCCAACTCCAAGAAAATTAAATGACTTTTTTGTGAGTGAATATTGGGTAAAAGCCTTTCTATATGTCCTGTTTCATGTTTGTAAGTGAGACTAGAATTGAGAATGAGAAAACAACCATGCAAGACTAGACCAGAGACCAGCGTTGATTTTTTAATTTCGATTTTTTTTGTGAGGACGCCCGGTATACACTTTGGCCGTCAAAGTTTTGTATGGAGAGAGAGAGAGAGCGAATTTTTCTCTTGTCTTTGTGTGCTGAGTAAAGGGGTGAATGGACGATCCACTTTTTTCATCTCTGTTTACGTTAAGAGCACTATCGTGCGTAATATTTTGCCTCTGCCACAGCCTTTTCCGTTGCTTCAAATGAAATCTTCATGAGGATATAGCCATTTAATCCTTTACCCAAACGAAACTTTTTCTGAGATGACGAAGCTCAAGGTTTTTCCCTAAAACTGTTTTTTTTTACTTGTGGGCTGGTTCGATGGTTCGTTGTTAAAGCTGATCCAAGCCTTTTTCTTGTCGTCGATCCTGTAGCAGTTGAGCCATCACAGAGTCCATACATTATGCATTGTTTTTGCTTTCACTCTCTCTCGCTCCCTGTCTCTTCCTAATCTTATGATAATATTTTGTAGTAGAAGCAAGGCAAGAAGAGACAGAGAGAAAGAGAGAGAGATGCGGACAATAAAATGCCATCCGAAGAACATTTCAGTTCTATTTGAAGATTGGTACGAAAATGTACAGGCTACACACGTAATAAGTTACATAGGTTGGGATAGGATACAGCCAAAAAAAAGTTCCGCAGAATCTTAACGCGAAGACTGAACGTTTTTGTGACATTAGGCTTAGGCCATAATACAGCTGGATTTCCATAAATTATTTATTATGCAAACGGAATAGATTTATTATTAATCTATGTCTTATATATGACTGTGAATTCGCAATTGCATGTTGCCAATTTCATGTGTAGGTTTTAGGTATATCACTCGAGGAAAATAAATCATGATTTAATTATGGAAAATGAGGAAAGAAAATTTCCTAAACCTTTTTATAACTGCGCTTTTCCTCATTGTCTATTGGACAGTATATGGAAGCTTTGCCAAGAAGTGGAACACTGAAAAGTCAGGAATAATAAAGGAATTTATTTCATTCATGTATATGTAATAATATGTATGTATACACGACAAATTGTATTCTCATCCATGGATCCATTACGATTACGATGGATGTTTCAGTGAAAACGTTGCAATTTCTATGAAAATGCATATTATCATAAAATTATCAATGAAGGACAACTGCATGATCTCCATAGGTAAAATACTGACAGACTGCTGATTCTTTTGCAAACAAAAGCCGTTGGTGGGGTCCTGCCTGTGCATAAAGTGTCACTTGCTTTTGATTTCGCCGTCGGAATTTATTATAATAAAAAAAGCACCATCCAAAGCTCCGAGAAGCCATGTGGGCTGGGGAAAGAGCTCTGATATTTTAATGGGGTATTCCAATTACAAAGAATTATTATTTCTAATGCATTCTCAAGTTGGGCGAGAATAAAAATTGAAGCTACACGAGAAAATTCGTCACGAGTATTTTTACTTTATTCTCGTAGTTTTAGTACAAAGAATATCATGAATTTACTCATTGGTCTGCTTCCTAACTGCGAGATCAAGTACTGACTAACGCGTCCACATCTTTTTAGTTGTACATTCGAGTGTATAGTTTTTTTTATAGTTTTTGACTAGCAGGAGTACAAGAGTATTGTTTCATTATAATATGATTATAATTTATAATGTATAATGTACGCTCGTGTATTCTTCATGAGGAAGAAAAGGTTGAACATGCATAAGGTCTCTCTTTACATTTGCACCTATATTATAACTATGTAAGTAAACTTCATTCAAGTTCCAGACGGGAACCCATTATTTTTTGTTCAAGTCGGCTTGCACGCGTTTCTATCGCTCTCTCGTTCGCTCTCTCCCTCTCTGTCTGTATGGCATGGAGTTTGTGCCAAAATCCATCTAATGATTTTAAAAGGCAAGTTTGTTTTCGCTCTACCAAGAGAAAAACATCGTTAATAATCGTCTGTGTTTCCTGGTTTTTTTCTTTTCGTGCAGCATGTATTTGTTTGTACTGTTCCAAGTTTTTCTTTCCTACATTGACCTCAGCAGTCAGCACACACCATGGCTTTGTGTAACTATTCTAATTCTATTATTTTTCATTACATGGATTCTCACAGTAGATAATAGAGAGTGAGAGGGAGAGAGAGAGAGAGATTAGGCACTAAGATGACGTGCACTAAATTATTTAATTGATAGAATAAAACTGATATTTCATCCCATCAGTACTTTGCATTTTGCTCAATCAATAAAAGGGATGCAAAGTGAGCAATAAATTTTGCTCGTAAATAACCCTTCGGAAAACCTACTAGTGAAAGACCATTCCAGGGAAATATATTGTGCAGAGCTAAGAAGAGACAGATTCAAAGAAACGTTCATTTCCATATCATTGGTTTCGCACCACGAGTGTGAGATCAAAGTTCATAATTTCGTTTCCTCTTTCAGCTCATCCTGGCTGTGTCTTTGGCAATTGGACATGGGTACAATTGTTTGTACACGAGTCGACAAGTGCCGTCATAATCGAAAATATTCCATGTTATGACTTTCATTTCTACGCTTATTATTTAGTACTGACGTTTTTAATGTATATTATTTATGTTAGCCAAATTCATAATAATGTCGTTAGCTATGCATTATGAACGTTGATCACTTGCTAGATATAGTGTAAAAAGTATGATCTGGAAGTGGATTCTGGGAGATTGGTAAAAGACTTTGATAGCGTGCGATATAAATCTCTATTCTTCTCGTGCATAATCAGAATTTTCAAAGTGTCTAATAATTTTTCTGATATTTTGAATCGTTTCAGGCGCAGATATTTGACGAAATTTCTCTCACGGAAGTAACCTTGGCGGACACTTCATCCAAATCATTTGCTCATACTTTCCAGGTAACTAATCTATCCTATGCTATTTTCTTTTTAATATTGTTTTGAAATTTCTTTTTGGGGATTTGTGCGTGCTTTGTATTTGTTGAATTCAGATTGTTACTCGATTGTGCTAACTAAATGCTCCAACTAACTAGTTAACAGATTTAAATGTGCATTGTCCATTACATCTGTTGAAGGTAATTGATGGTTGTTTAAACAACTCAATTTTCGGAAACGAGTTTGTTTTTGTGTAATCCTGAAATACGACGAATTGTAAAAGAATATATATGCAAGGTATTTAGCATGAAATACTCTACACATTCAACTTTTCCCTATGGTCATGATATGATGTGAGTAATGATTCTCATGATGCCAAGCAGTGCCTTTCTTATTCATCCTGGAGGAATCATAGGATTTTATGATTCTCGTAATTTTATAAAGTACCTATTTTAATAATTACAATCCAGAATGATGAGGTCGTACAAAGCAGAACTGTGGTATCACGTGGCATGTTGCTCCGGAGAGCAATTGATTACAAGTCGAGATATTTCATCATTATGAGTCGTGCTTGGATGTAGGACAGGTCTAGGTATCTGTAGCTCCCTGAATGAAATACATGTCATGTTATTAGGATAAGCAATTATCATTATCATTGTTTTGCAAAGGAATAGTTAGGGGAAAGGCAAGCGAGCGACCTGCTGCTTGCTATAGACAGGTTTCAGCGAATCATTGTCCAGACTTGATGTATGGAGGTGCGTTTGCCGACGGCGAATGACTCCGTTATCGCTATTCATTTGCGTAGAAATAGAAATAGAAATAGAAATAGAAATGGACGGCAAAAACACATGAGCGTATAAAATTACAGTTCATTATGCAATTTCAATGTCAAGTCGAAAGGGCCGTAAAAAGTAATTTTCTGTTTTCTGTAGCTTTCAATGACTTTTGTGTGGCAACGGCGACGGCGACAGGCTTCATAATACTTGCGATGGTTAGGATGAAAGGTTCGTTTGGATTGGGAAAAGTGACGACGACGATGATGATAAATTATCATTGATAATAATAATAATGATAGTAGTATGCCATGTGACATGCAGGTCGGTCTGATATTCTACCGATTCTTCATTTATATACCTACAATTTGCAATGATTTTGAAAGAGAATTGGACATGATAATATGTGAACAATTTGCATTCTCTTTGAAGTTAGAAGGACTTCGAGGGATTCGATAATCCAGTCAGTCTCAAGTTTCATAAAGACGTCGGAGTGTAGGAGTAACGCAAGAAGACAGTAAAACAGGATTTGACTCACTCACAGTGTTAGAAAATTGTTGTACCTACGACTTCCCTCCCCCCCGTCCACTTTGGTCTCACATTTCTCTATTTCTTTGTCCTCATTTTATTTCCACTCTTCAGATTCAGATTTATTTTCTTGCTGGTTTGTCGTACAAATATGTGCTTGTGTCTGAGACCTGAGTTATTAGGCATATGGAAAGGGTTATATATATATGTATAATAATATATATGAGGTTCTCCGCCAGAATAGGGACAAAGTACGTAAAACACTTTTTTGCATATTTATGGACAACAGAACATG
>JAIUND010002017.1:0-26864 GCA_034699125.1 Gisinianus flammeolus | reverse complement strand
AAATGTGAATATGGGGAAAAAACTGTGCACAGGGAGGTCGCTGGAAGCGAGGGGCTTTTTTACTTGTATATATATATATATATATATACGTCTTGTGTTTTCTATACATGCAGGGACACTCTATGAAATTGAAGTACTGAAGGCGGATGTGAATAACATTCTTGGAAACCTTGAAGAATGGACGAAAGACGATAAGCTCCCATTTAATATGCTTGCTTTTACGGACAAAGCATTTGTACACAAGGACGCTTTTGGCGTGATTTTAATACTTTCAACATGGAACTACCCAATCCTCCTTGCACTGAAGCCTTTAGCTGGTAAGGTTATTCCAGGAGCTTACAGCTACTCTGACACTGAAGCCTTTAGCTGGTTGTTTTTCATTTTATCGAAAAAGTTTTGATTGAGGAAAGCACTGAAGGGAAATTAATTCAGAATTGACATCTTTATAACAGGAGCCATTGCTGCTGGGAATTGTGCAGTCGTCAAGCCAAGTGAAATGTCTCCAACTTGTAGCTCTTTGATTGCTCGTATACTCCCTAAATATTTGGACAAGGATTGCTACAAGGTTTTCGAAGGGGATGTGACTCAAACAATTGAGCTCCTGACACACAAATTTGACTACATTTTCGCAACAGGGTCGTGTAATGTGGGTAAAAGTGTGATGACAGCCGCGTCCAAGTATCTCACTCCAACCACATTGGAACTTGGAGGGAAAAGGTATAATAATAAAAAAGAAATTTGATATATTGATGACATATAATCGATGATGTACTCAAAACGTTTCTTAACCATTTACAGCCCCGTTTATATTGATGACGACGTCAATATTGAAATCGCAGGTAAAGTTTATAAACAATTACATGGAATCAGCTTATTGAAGAATATACAATCGAGATTTGAGTAGGTATGTATTAAAGTATGTATTAAATTAAGTTTTTTTCCTTACATGTCATAGCCAAGCGGATTTTATGGGGAAAGGTGAGCTTTGCCAAAACAACTTTCAACACATGACTTTTCTGTATAGTGTCCATTCTTTCTCCAGTGTACAACCTTTGTTTCTTTTCTTTTCTTATATTAGCTGGTGAACTTGGGACAGACTTGCATAGGTAAAGTTCCGCACAATTTAGCCGCAACAAAAAACATGCGCCAGCTGAAGTTTGTAAATGCGTATTTTTAATGTCCATTAATATTATGATTATTTGTTTTCATTTTTAGCTCCTGACTACATTCTCTGCTCGAAAAAACAACAAAAGGCCTTTTTAGATGCTTCTAGCAAAGTTTTGGCTGATTGGCTTGGAGAAAACTGGCAGCAGAGCAAAGGTAAATCCATAAATATCGTCAAAAACATTACAACTTCATTCATATATACATATATGAGAAACATGTTTCTCTCTTTATTATATGTCAATATATGTACTTTAGATTTAACTCGGATCGTGAACGAGAGACATTTTAGCCGTCTCAAGAAACTTTTGGATTCTACTAAAGGACGAGTAGTTCTTGGGGGTCAAACAGATCAAAACGATTTGTGGATTGCCCCGACGATACTTGTGGACGTGGATCCAGTGACTGATTCCATAATGGAAGACGAGATTTTTGGGCCAATTCTTCCACTTATTACGGTGACATCGCCAGAAGCTGCACTTAAATTTATCCTGGACAGGTAATTTTTTTTTAAAAAAAAAGTCCATTTTTCTCTGTCTATACGATTGACTTTTTCAAAAAGAATTCAATTCAATTTTTTGCACACTATTCATTTCAGACCGAAACCCTTGGCTCTGTACATCTTTTCCGAAAATACTGACCTGGTGAATAAATTTGTGAACAATTCTTCAAGCGGTGGAGTCTGTGTCAATGATGTCGTTTGGCAAAATGGATGGGAAGGTGACACAGATGAGCTACTACATACTTTAAAATTGCACATCTTATTTGAATATATTTCAAATCATTTGTTACTTACTTGATTAGGTCTGCCATTCGGAGGCGTGGGTGACTCGGGAATGGGCCAATATCACGGGCGACATACAATCGATACGTTTTGTCACAAGAAAGCTGTACTGCATAGATCATGTAGCCCCCTGAGTGAGAAAATGAGTGACGCGAGGTAGTTAAATTGGATCAATTTAATTTAATTTAAAATACAATTATTGCTCGCCGCATGGTGTTATTGTTATTATTATTGACATAATGATGATATTGTTTTTTTGCAGGTATCCTCCGTACACTGGAAATAAGATTAAATTCTTTTCATTCGTTTTACGTTTCTTTGGTACATTCAATTTTACTTATGGGCCCTTTGTGACTCATACTGCTGCTACTTTAGTTGGAGCTTTACTTGTAGTTGCTGCTTTCACCTTTCGTTAATTGTTTCAATCGTCCAACGAGTCGTGATGGGGATAATCGTTGAGATAAAAGTGTATAATGGGATCTTTTGATATATAATGTACATGAAATTGTGACAAGAAGATTATTCTGTGAAATAATTTATTTTTATTTGCATTCGATATGTGCGACACATTTAAAAAATTCTATATAGTATGTAAAAGAAAGGTGACGTTCGAACATGTATGGAATTCAGAACTGTAATTTGGGATTTAATGACTAATGACAAGATAAAATAAAAATTCGAATAACGTGGTCAAAATAAAGACTGATTGAAATCCTTTAATGGTTTGTCTTCAGTTGTTTTCAGTACTTCACCAAATTGTCATATTTAGTTTTGAAACATCCTCCAGAACGAAGTACCCGAAGATCTATATACATATAGGCAACAAAGGATTATTAAGCACTGTAAATTTAACAGTGATACACATTTTATTTTGATAATTTATCTGAATTGCATATATACCTGGTTTACAAGATCGGCGGAAACACTCCATTTGACACTCATTGTCGAATGTCTGATAGTTTGATGCACAGACTGGTTGGAAATTATACGGACAGGGACAATTGAAACAACTTTTCAGCCTATTTTGAATTTGTAGTGGAGGTCGATTGAACAACCACTGATAATTTAATTGACAGCTCCCCAAATGAAAAGTCACTAGCAAAGTAAATGCCAGGAATAATACCGAATTCCTCATTGTGCACTGCTGAATCACCTATACAAATGACGGGATTTAATTTTCTTTGTAAAATTTAAACTTATTAACTATAGTACAAAAAATAAACTTTAAATTACTGTTTCGGATTCAATGCTCAAATCCAAATCTACAATTATGCCTTATAATTGTTGGTTCTCTTGTATTTATACAAATCAACAGCACGGCGGCTCTTGCACAAATTCACCGCAGAATTTCTATCAGTATAGAAATAAACAATTTCTAATTTCCTCATCTTTTCCTATAAAACTGTTGATACACATTATAAGTTATAACTTCATTTCCATATTCTAGCATAATTTCCTGAAAATACACTGGATAAAATGTAAAATGAAGTAACATTCCTAACGTATAGATTTTTACAAGTATATAATCCAGCCTATATATAATTTCTACATTGATTTCCAATTTTGGGTAATAACATGCTACAAATATGAGGAAGTATTTAATCAGTAGTTAGTGCATTCGAAATTGAAAGTATTTCCTTACGAATTAAAGTCTATGACCCTGTACTCGAATAATTCACACATTTATTCCTATATATAATTGATTTTCCTATTTGTACAATACTGCTTAAAAGTGTAGCAACCACACATGTACATGCATGTCATATTATTATGAAAACCTTTTTTGCATGAGACTGAAATTCGAATTCAAGGAATTGACACACTATATATATTATAGTCTCAATAATCTTTTCCGCCTGTCTTCCTCTTCCTCTTCATCTTCTTCCTCCTCACTGTCACTATTGCTATTACTGTTGTTGTCCTCTACAATTTCGTCTTTTTCTCGGAGTATGTCGTCCTCATTGTCTTCCCCATCGTCATCTTCTTGACTTCCACACTCCCCTTCATGAGAAACTGTAAGTTCTATACGTAAAAAACAGTTAATTTTTTTTAAATAATGATTTTAAATTACTTGATTTATAGATGTGTAAATGTGTAGGAATTCTAAAAAATAGAGTATAAAAACCCTCACCAGAACTGCATCTGCTCCGAGCACAATCAAAAATACAGGAATTGGAATAAGTCTGACCATCACTGCCGCAAATTGGATCGTAATGCCTTCTACATGGTCCACACTGATGTTGCTTTACACATTTACCACTCACAGACGTTCCACAAACAAACAACACGTACATGAGAATTACTACACGCACAATTAACTTCATGATTACCCCGGCTATATTTAGCTAATGTCTACTCAGATATATAGGAAATGCCATGAAAATTAGAGGAATTATAAAATCAAAGGTAAATACGAAATTTTATTTTCGTATCGGAATCCCTGTGCGTGTGTGTGAGTTTCGAGTCAGTAGACAGGAAGGCAGCCAAAATGTAAATGTATCGATGATGAACTTGATATGCAGGTTTTGTATACTTTTTTTCCTGCCTCGGTCTCAATTAAATGAACAAAAACATTCTGCAGAATGATCTGACACCACAGCAATGCACACATATAAGGTTTTGGGTTTTCATATTTAATGATTCCGACATCCAAATATAATGGTACAGAGTATGTACACCTCCTGATCTCCGATTGAACTTTGAATTAGTGCCAATGCGTGAGATCACCTGTGTACTATATAATAATCTCCATCACTTCATATACTGCTACGTGTCAATGAGTGGAAAGAAATGAAGCCCAGAGCAATAAAGAATTCCCTTATTTGGATTTCATCTACAGTTTGTTTTTATTGGATTGTGTGTGTGTGTGTCTGTCTGATGTGTGTGTCGCTCTCTTTACATAATGAGCAGGTTTTTATTTTGTTATTTTGTACTAGGTTGAAGAGTGCAGACAAATTAATATTATTCGTACCAAAAAACAAAAACAAGACTGTGATTAGGCTTTAAATTCCTTTATTGGCAAGAACTGCAGTCGGTAAATAAGAAAAACATACATGTAAAACAAATTATACACGCAATCCATATGCTTTTCTATGTATGTATATGTCAGTAAATAAATTACATATATATATAAACTGTACAAAATAAACACTGAGTATTATAATCATGTATAGATTGTAGATGGTAGAATGTGCTTAAAACTCTATATTGCAAAATCCCAAACCGGTAAATTAATAAATTAATAAATAAATATATATTTTGAATATCATACACGCACAACACAAATACAAATTACACATAAGTAACTACACAGACATTCTCTATTTGTATAATTGTATAAAAAAAGCTAACACATTACACCGGGTCATGGAGTCATATTTATGTCAATAATTAACAAAAGAGAGAGAGATGGATGATTTCAGATTCAGACGGGTGGTGGGACAGATCTAGCTAAATCTAAATCCGAGTAGTACGCAGAACTGGATGGAGAGGCTTCTTCTACGGATCGCCAATGATTTACTGGAACGGCGGGTAGGCATCTTCCACAACGATTTGGTAGATCCTTCAATTCCAAGTAACAATTTTGAACGGGGGCTGCAATCGGTGGTCTACAACTCCAAATCCCTGTCCTGTGTATAAACAAATCAAATTTGACAACCCAAATGAACAACCTGTTGAACACATTTGGTTATTTGTATATGTACAAAATATTTATAGACAAATGATGTCTTACGGATGTCCCGTGTGTAATTCCGCGTAGATGTTATTTGACGTGGTGTCTTTATTGTCATTGTAAGGTCCTTCACAGTACGTATTTTCTGTGAGGACATTCGATGTGAAGGATGAAGCGGATGTTGGTGTGGGTCGTGAGGGCTCGTTCATTTTCCGTGATAAATGTCGCACGGAATTACCTGAACCTCCCTCAAATTTCCGATTTCGTAATCTGTAAAAAAATATAAATATAAATAAATAAACATGGGGAATTATTAATTTAATGTACTGAATCAAATGATGAGTGGATTTTAGTTGAAAAAAAATATATACTAATATACTATATTATAGTATATTCATACCTTTTAAAGCTTAGAACAGCTGCAGTTAGTCCAGCACCCGCCAACGCACTCACAACAGCAACAATCACAAGAAGAGAGCTCAAAGGCAACGGAGTATTTTCCGTGGCTTCTCCAAATCCAGCCGCAGCACCCGCCCAACTACACAAATTACATGAAGATTCATCATCCGAGGAAGGTAAAGGGCTCCCATGACCTCTGGTCTGATTCAAAAATGCTTCTATATCTTCACTCAGGAAGGATGGAAATGGTGGAGGAGGTAAGAAATTTAAACAAAATGAATCTTCCACACAATCCATAATGTTTTGGATTCGTCTCTTTTAAATATCCTTCATATTATCCTCTATATACGACATACTATAGTTAAGTAGCTCTCTTTTAATTCAACACACACAACAACAACAACATAAAACACCGTTCTTAAATTCTTCAATATTTCTCTAATAGTCTGTCAACTATATATTTTAATATTACAAAATCAAAACCGGACAAAGAATGAAAACAAAAAACAACAATGAAATCAAACTTTTTTCTCTCCTCTTGATTATAATTTTGTGTGCTCAAACTCAGAACTTGACGAGAAATGAAATGGGGATGGAATGTGTGAGGAAAACCCTCAAGGCACTAAACACACCACAGCACAGCACAGTCCAGCACATAAACATTACAAAGGGGTTGAATATCTTCATTCTCTACACACAGTAATACACACTACACATCTCTCTCACAGACGCTGTATGTAACTGCTGTAAGTACAATATATATGTATGTATGTATACCTACAATCGAGAAAAGGAAAACATTGGGAAACCTGCTGCCTTTTTTAGTTTGTATGTACAATGTACATTGTACATACATATATATTTCGAGTATGTACATGCACATTCTGAATTCGTATACAATATATTCATCTATGTATACATTTACAACAATGTTTGGTTCATTTTACAACGACATCCAGCCATATATGCATGTATGTACATAGTTACACAATACACTTTACAAAAAAACGGAAAGGTCTCAAGTCTGAATGTACGTACATACTTTCCTCGATGTACCGAAAAGTATTGGACAATTCCTGTATAACATGAACATACATATCCTTAATACACACGAAATTTCGACAATGCTATAAAATGCATATAATATCTGTAGTCCCGAGGACTTTCTATTACTTAAATAAAGTGTGTGTTTTGAGTGACGAGAGACTCGAGAAACCTCAGACCCGTTTTCTGTACTATTGTGTATAGTAAATACACAAATATGTCATGACAGATGACAGGGAACAAGAGCACAACCAACATTTGATTTTCTATACAACCATATGCTGGACTTGACAGACTCAAGAACGAAAATGGTCTGAAGAGTATAAACTGATGATGATGACGACGACGACGACGACGACGACGACGAGTGAGACACTGGAGATGTTCCTTTGAGTTTTTTTTTCTTCCTTCAAACTCCAAGACATTCGAATTTGAGTGAATAAATAAGGCTTTCTTTGACAAAATGTTGAAAGCACTTTGATAATACAGATACACATATAGTATTATATATTTTTTTTGAAGCTTTTCATATATGAACCACATTCAAAAGCATTACGAGCATTTATCATTATCCGCTTAAATTCCATTCAATTTTTATTTATTCCTCTTCTTTTGCCACAACAAGAAAACCAAAGAAGAGAGACGTAGAAGAAGATCAAAAGTCTCCGCCTCTGAGGAAAGTAAAGAGAAGAGAGTTTTCAAATAAAATACTCTCCACAAGTCCTGTGGCTCTCAGTTGTATACTCTGTATAAAGTCTAAACCCTTGAGCAAATAATAGAATTCGGGAACAAAATCAAATCCTTACAAACGACTGTCCATAGAAACTATAGAAAGAGAGAGAAATGAGAGAGAATTTGGTGAAAAGAAAAATAGTTTGTAGTTTATACATTGAGCTTTGAATTGTAGGTTTGTGTGCTGGATGCACATGAAACGATTCTGTCACTCTATATATTAAAAAAAAGTGTATTATAGATTGTGTGTAAAATCTAAATCTAATCGTACTTACATTTAAGTAGGGAAATTTAAACAGCGTGAGTCGAAGTTGAGTTGAGATGGGATTGGGATAGGAAAAAATCGAATGCACATTGTCTATTTTATTTTTCATGTAGGCAAATGAGTAAAATTATTCACTTCAAAAATAGTGTAGTCTGTGTATAATATAATCTGTAGCAGGCAAAGAAGGGAAAAAAGGACGCCTCCGAGTATCTCTGTACTCTGTATATTTATATAGAGAGTATGGAGAAACATCAGTGATTGAAATTGAAGGCAATGGGGAATGAGTTTTAAAGCTTGAATGAAAAACGTTTTTCTTTGTTCTGCTCTTTCAAGTTGGTGAGCAAATTAAATGCAAAACACCCACAATATGACCACAAATGTGTATTATTCAGGTCTAGCCAAGATTCAAGATTCAAAGCAAGTTCGACCTTCAACCTTATCACTAAACTCTCCACTAAAGAATATATATGTACACATTCTAAATTCTAAATCATTTGAGCATTGCCCAGCTATTGTGTCAGAATTAACAAACTCTGTACTACACGAGAAACTATATTATACGTACTGATATATAATATATGTACTATTTTATGTACACACAGAAATCACAACAATACCTTCATTATGGATGTTAATATCCGTGAATTTAATATTCAAATAGTTTTTTTATACCGTGTCAAAAGTAGAATAATTACGTCATGTGTGCATGTACTAACATTGCATGAAATTTGAACGAATTAAATTGCAAACTCAATCCCCCCATGCCATTTTTTTCATCCTAAATTTTTATCAACAACAAGTCTATATGTTAATATAAACGAAACTCAGCAAATCATTTTCACATTAACAAAGTACCTACAAAGTTATGGCGAAAACGACTTTGATGAGTGTTTATAAAAAGAAAAGAGATTCATGACTTGTGAACTTGAAACAAGAAACAAGAAATCGTAAAAACTTGAAATAATTATTATGCATTGAATATTGAATTGCTATCTGTATGTACTCGTACATACAATTCCCAGTACACAGAGGATTTTTTATGGACACACATTTTTTTACGAATTAATTTATATAGCCAATTGGAAATTAGTATTTTGTTGCAGTCACTTATAAATACGTCGTAAATTTTGGTATTGGAAAAAGCTATTTTTAAAAAAATGCAACACGTCACTGAAAAAACTCGTCGGTTGAATACGTGAAGGAAAAGACGCGGAACTCGAGTACACGATTTTTTTTTTTTTTTTGTCAGTCACATTTTATTTTCTATTAAATTTTATTAACAAAACTTTTGATATTTTTTCCATCTATCTACAATATGTAACTATATATATCATATAATAATTATATAGTCTATATAGCTATCACCTAACATTACTAATAATTATCTCAATTATTAATAATGATTTTTGTTATTATTTATGCATTAGTTGTACAAAGTGAAGAAACAATCATGTGGTAAATTGTGAGTGCGTTTTTTCTGGAGCTTGATTCAGAATACATATTACATTTTTATGTTAATCATCATTATTATATATATAAGGTATTTGAGAATATTTAATTTATATTTATAGGAGTTTTTTCTCTAGTTCTAGTTAATCTAGTTCATTATTTGTTTGTTGTCTTTTTTTAAACATTTAAGTACAGTCCAGTCTCAAGTATACTCAAATTGTATACAAATATATGAACATTGGTTAATTGTTTTCAGATTAACAAAAAGATTCGACAGATACTGTTTAAACATATACTAAATTAATACTAATAATAATAAAATTAATTACTTTTCAATTTGTACCCACAACAAACATACATTAAATGTCCATCATAATATTATAGGTACTTACATGATTTATACTTGAACTGGAGCTGTTATTTAATCTGGATTCGAGATTTCTCCTATAAAAAATGCTAGTTAGTTACTTTTTTTTAGTATTTTAGCTTAGTATATATAGGTAGGTAATATATATAAATTCGTAGTTTTATTTATTTTTTAAAGTGTTAGTGGACTAGTTATTCTTGATTGTGAATAAAAAAATTATCTCTATATATATGTATTCCGCTGGTTGTTATATTTAGGCCAGTTTAATGGCCTCGCATTTGTTGGATATCAAAGTATCAAACAATATAATAGAGTTTTCTCTTCGTGTGTTGGTCTTTTGATCATTGATCTTGGGAATGTCATTCTTTTTTTTCTTGATAAGCAAAATTGTGTAATAAAATATTTGGTTGGACATGTTTTGTGTGAATACGTGTCAAATCCATATGTAAATATCTGTGTATAATATTAGGTATATATATTTTTCGTTTGCGAATATGTAGGTAATTATGAATTACAATAATAGTAATAATATAGTATTGATGTTGTTCATTTCCTTACATGGTTTAATTTTCTTCCTTTTGTTTATTTTTATTTTAAAAAATATTTAATATTTTAGTTAAGTATCCGAAGGATTGGATTTGTCAAGAAAGCAGTGGTTAAAATTAGAGCCCATTCTAGTAGATGGGTAACACAGCTGGAGCTGGAACTACTTGTCATTCTAAGTTCAACTTCCAAATCCTCAGTTTTTGTTAATTTTGCTTCATTTCCTCGGAAAGACGGAGCGAGGATGGCTCGTCGTTCATCTTCAATACCTAAATTTGGATTTGCTACTCGAAGAATTTTCGTTATTTGAGCTTCATACACACGATTGGGTTCGGCTGGGTCCATTGAGACTGCTCGTCGTCTTCGTCCGTATCCTTTCAATCCATTTCGACAGTCACTCTGTGAAAAAAAAAAAAAAACATTATTCATCAGTTTCAGTCTCATCAGTTTTAAAGGTATACAATATACAATCAACATATAAGAATGAATCACTTTGACAATCTTTTCTGTATACAGATAATAATAAAAATTTACCCCATCACAAGAGCCGAGACAAACATTGACAGTGCCTCTGAATAAAATATAGTTTGTATCAGGGAATTTAAAAGCACGGAATTTGGCCATCAGAGTATCACCGTCTTCCGTATGGAAATCTTCAAACAGGTATGGATCAACTGAACAACTAACGAACCAAAACAAAACAATAATTCAAATTTTTACAAGCACACACACAATTATGTATGAATTTATTACATTTGTATGTACACATGTCCAGCTCATATCATATCGTATAAGATATCGTGCACACGTGTGCTTGTGAAGGCATATCAAAAGCATATAATATAATATAATATATAATAACAAAAAAACAATTATACATTCATGTCCAACTTATGTAATATAATATAGAGGCAGAAAGATTTGTAATATATTCATAGTACATATAATCTTTATGACATTCCATTTTATTCTATTCATTCCGAAAGTTCACCTGTAGGAAATGCACACACAAGGCACAAAGGGCACGTTGTATCTGTACTTCTTTCTTTTTTACACAGAACTACCTGTGTGTGTGCACTATATAGTGTACAGCAGTGAAACTGGGAACTGAGAACGTATGTACAAATGTATATAAATGGTAAATGGTTGAGACATTCAAAGATTTATTACCCATTATGTAAGATGACTTCAGACTGTGGTCCAGTGTCAGTTACATCAAGGGCCGAGACGAGTATTCCATAGATATCTTTGCTCACCGAATCCAGACTCACTTCCATCGTCAGTGGGGAACCGGGCTGGACAATCAATTCCTGTCCAATGAGACGGCCTTCTTGCCTCACGTACATACTCAACATTGGCTCAGGAGCTTTCTTCTCAATTGTATTTGTTATCCGTAATATCCTGTATATTGTGCGTTTATATGTATAGTATATATATATATATATATATATATATGTAGACAAACAACAACACGGAGAAAAGAAAAAAGAAAAAAAATATCAAGTACATACAAAGCACACAGTAATACACACACAACAAACAATTCTTTATCATTCCTTCTCATCTTACACACACAAACATAATACACGCATTGTCATTGAACAATGTTTCAAATGTCCATCTGATTTCCACTCGTATAGCTTTTGTGGAACACTATATGAAAGAACTTTTGTATTTACACTTGAACTGCGATATCCCAACTGACATATCCCACTAAATATTTTGTTTCATTCTTAAATAATATTTTTATTTTACACACACGCTCGAATATGACATTTCTTTTAATCTTGTACAATTTACAATTTCTACGACTCATTTTTTTTAATCAGTTGGTCACATACAAAATCACATTGGATTCTAATGAGAATAGTCATTTCAGCATGTTTTTTTTTTTTTAGTTCCGGAATTTGGACTGTGTGTTTGTGTGAGCATTCTTTTAAATCCATAAAGTTTTTGCATAGTACAACTTTTACTTCCCTTAAAATTTAAGCAATGTATACGTACATAATACGACATATATACAAAATGTCAAATACCTGCATGCAATTGGAATATAAACTTTTAGTCATAAAAAAAATACAAGAACAGTACAGTACAGATCAAAGATCCTTAATTTAATAGCCAAGCACACAGTCACGTAATTTTCATGAATCAAACTATCCGGTAACCATATGCAGTAAAAAAAGTATTCCATATCTTATTCTAAATTAATGTTAATCTTTGTTAACATTCAAATGCATATTTTTTTCTATGTACACATTCTGAGTCAGATATGACCTCCTGCGGATTCCTTTTTTTCGACTTGGTATTTTGAATTTAAAGCCAAGAATTCCAGAATATGAAGATGAAGACAAAAAGTACTGGCGAGCTTGTGACCTACAGAGAGAGGGAGAGAGAGAGAGAGCAACAACACTAATGATACAGCTCTTTCCTCTTTCCCATATTTTTCTCACCCTTCCACACTAATCCACTACCATTTTTCTTGGCATCCTTAAACAACTGTATATTCACTGTATAATCACAAAACAGATTGGTCTTCTCAATCTGCTTATAGTTCTAGTGGCCAATCCACACAATTTCAAGCTAAAACATCTTTTGGGTATTACAATTATTATTACAAGAAGACAATGATGTAACATGCAATATATACGTTTCGTTCTCATTATTCGCTTGTCACATTCTCGTTAGGATGATGGAAAAACACATGTCTCGTTTTGATTTCTAATTGTTGTCCAAAGAATACGAAAAAGAGTGCTCATTAAAACATGTCATGAATGAAATGTGTCTGTATACTACTGTATATACAGAGAGTGGGTAACTCCCCATTCAAAAGTATCTGTATATAGAAAAAAACAACGGAATAAATTTAGTGTCGGTTTGGACTTTGGTGGGTGAGATCCCATTTAAAAGATCGTCTTAAACTGCAGTCTATTCGTGATACGCATTACGCACTGCATCGTCCCATAACATGCTGTATAGTTTTTTCGGCAATTTTTCTATTTACTTGTCTCATGTGCACACTATACGGATCTGTGTTATCCGTATAGGTATACACGTTACTCGACATTTACCGTCCTCTTGTTCTTGTTCTTGTTCAATTTAGATTTGGTGAATGTGTGAGACCAAGACAATGCACAATGTGTATCATCATGATACATGATACTATCATGTATCGTCCATCACATCATATGTCTCTCAACCCATCTCTGTTGTGTAATTTTTTCCAGCTAAAAAACCTCTCCTACATGATATGATTATTATTATTATTCTTCTTATATTACTACACACAATTGCAATGGCTTCATTTTCCACCCCATACATATATTTTACAGCTAGTACTTTGTATTTATCATTTAATAGTTTTAATGGAGTGCAAAAAATGGTATATATGAGAGTCACAATGTGAATGTGTGTTGTAAAAATTGTAACCTCCAAAACTCTTGTATACAGATAAACTCTAACATTAAGACTGAAACACATTGTACATTGGACCATGAAATATGAGAGTCCCTTATAACTTTTCCACATCCTTTTGATGAATCTATTTAATATTTTGTTTTGTATATCTATAGTACTCCTCCATTGTACAAAAGAAAATGATTGTAAAAGGTGAACCAATTATTAAATACTCGTATGTGTGCGGATATGATCATAATTAGGAGGGTAAATTGAGCTAAATAATCATAAAAAACCACATTTATAATTTCTATATAACAAGATTAATAAGACTCTCAAGTTCACTAGATTATTTCACGTGAAACATGACCTGAACTCCTCTTCAGTGACTCCGTCTTTTGTCATTTGAAATTTGAAAGTCAGACCCAGAAATATTCAAAAGCAAAATTCCTATTTTCTATACGAATGTATATTATTATAATAGATTTTTCAGTGTTAATTCCATATGGTTTTTCTAACTACTCCCATGTAAATCTACAGCTACACACTACAGTCTACCTGTGCACAATGAATCATCATTAGACAATTTACAATTAGTATGTAATCTCTAAATAATCTTCAATGTACCTACAAATTGTATTGTATTTTCAGTGAAAATAATAATAATAATACGAATAAGGTTTAAGACCTCAACTATTAAACTCCATAGACAGCAGACAGCCCAAGTGTCTAAACCTAAACTCTAAACTCATATGTAGAAAGGCAACATAAACAACGTTATATTTAATGAAATTTGCCGAGGGTCGCCGAGGGATAATCAAAAGTATAATGGAAAAATTTTGTAGAGGAGGAACTTCAAAGGGAAAAAATATTGTTTTGTACATAGGGAGGGTTTTTTTCTTGTTCCAAAAAATTAATTTATGCCCACCATAAATGTTTATGAAAATGATTGCACATGAGGCAAAAGGGAAATTCAGAAGTCCAAAGACATTCATTTCATTTCTCTCAATTCTCTCCTTCTCTCCTTCAATGTCTATATCTATAGGTATAGGTGATTCAGGAGTAAAAAGGGCAACGACAATCCGACCATCATTCACCATATTTACAATTTACATTTCCACCCATGTCGAACACTAATATGAATAAAATAATGGATGAGAGCCTCAACTGTCCATATGGAAGAAAACAAGATGCACACATGACAAATATATGTACATTTTTTGTGTACAACTCTTCATAAGCATTGCACGCTTCTGTATGCAATCTTTGCTTATGTTTCTGTTTGTAATTCAAAAAGCCTATAGTTACCTCACAGTGTCCATTTTTAATTTAAATTGTAAAATATATGTAAAGGTATGTATGTACTTACTAATCAGACTTTTTTGTAATGTCTTTTTGTAATACTTTTTCTTCGTCTTTCTCAATTTGGTCAATACAATATGAAAAGGGGTAAGAGTACACGCAAAGAAACAGTGTAAAACGTCTCTTTGTTATATTAGTGCGGAAGATTGCTGGATTATACCAGTTTTGTTTATAAATTTTACCCAAGTAGTGTTTTTCCATATCCATAATCCATATAGACGAAGAATAAGAATGTTTTTCTCTCCAACTATATCTGTATATTATCATTTAAATCTGAGTATATTCTTACAATCATTCACACCTTTATGACTGGGGATCTCTTGACTTTATCTCTGAGTGTAAAGTGTAAAGTCTATTGAATAATCCACCGGAAGCTAATGATATGGCTAAAGAGCTTCCACTATTCCGAGTTTCAGAGTGAGTTGAACTCCCATCAGTAACATTCCGGATTTTTCTCTTACATAAAATGTACCTACAGATATATGTACATATCGTACATAGAAGAAAATGGAGATTGTATCACGCGTTTTGTACGATAGTTAGAATATCTGTACGCACAATTCCGAGTGTTTTCATCATCTCATCTCTATGTGTAGTTGACAGAGGGAGAGAGGAAGAGAGGAACAATGAGTAATTAATACGAGAGAGAACATGCGTGCCAGTGTAATTAAGACAGAAAAGGCTACAGGAATCCGTATTCCTTGTTGAATGTCCCATTTCTCATATGGCTATCTGTCTCATGACCATAAGATGTAATAAAAGTAATAAGAATCTCCTCAAGACGAGACACACTCGGAGAATGCTTCGGAGTTTCATATACAGATAAGTATATGAGTTTCCTCAAGTTTATGTGACACATCTCATCGTTCCCTTGATGAACATTTAAGCATAGAGCCTTCAGCTGTAGAATGTTGAATGTCCAAACTTTTGAGCAAACAACAACAACAAAAACAACAGGGAGCAGTCAGTAGTTGACAATTACCACGTGGTAACGGTCAAAGTCAAAACAATATGGACCACACCACACGCTTTCTTCAGATTTTCAAACGACTTGCAGCAATGACGACACTGACGACCACGACAGTGTCAAGTACCTTCTTTTTCTTTCTAATTCTTGCTAGTATATATACTCGTATTGAAATTTTTTGATTGTCATCATCGTCAGTGCATGACTGCACTAAGGTTTTTAAGATTTTTGATTTTTTAGTTAAACAATCTCAAAGTTTTTCCATTTATGTATATGTATTTTCAGATTCCTTAAGCTGATATCCTTTGAATTTGAATTTGAAAACCAATATGAATTTAAGAAAGCAAAACAAAATCGTGTCCTCATCCTAGACAGATAAAAACAGGTGCTATAGCATTTGAACTTAAACTTAACGAGAGCTTTAGATTTATGCACCTGTTAAATTTGAATTCTATAGATTAGAACGAGGACCAAACTGCATTTTTGTCGGGTTGTGAGGAGTCCCTTGATGGGTTTCACATATTCAAATGAGAGTTTTTTCCATTTATCCAGAATTCCAGGCAACATATAAAATCTAAAGCCTTTCATCGTCACATCTTTATTGTATAACTGCATCTCGAAAACTTTTCCCGCAAGATAAGTTTCAGCTATTAAAAAACCATTTGTGGATTCGTCTTCGTCTCTTCGTCTTTTATCAAATCAACCAGTTGAATAAGTACAAATTGTTTCAGATCCTTATTTTTCGATTGCCATTCAGAAACCAGTAAATTCCTTTTCTCGTCTCGGTAGAATCCATAGAATTTCAATCCAGAATTTTTCTCAAGCAATTGAAAAACAAAATTCCAAACACCTCGAAACAAGAAAGAAACTCTCCGGGATTCAAACTATACACAAAACTTTCGTAGTTGTGACTACCAAAACCAATTAACGTTAACGACTCTCTCTCTCTCTCTCTTCTCGTCAACATCAAGTTAAGGGTTTTTGAATGTTTTAGAATCCTATGTAGCTGATTGGACTTGTTCAGTGTTCAATGTTCAATGTGTGTATATATACAGATATTTATTACATTGACAACGGCAATACATATCAGTAATTGTTTCTGAAAAATCTGCTGTACCCATGCACATTACTGCTAGACGATATAAATATATATGTAAAAGCTACAGGTATACAAACGACTTGGGCATATAGGTAAATATTATATTATAGAGTAGAAAAAAAAGAACAGATATTGAATTAACATACTCGGGCTCAGTGAATCCTGCTGGTAATGGAACATCCCGTTTCTCACGAAGTGTGGAATTTAAATGGTTACCATCAAAGTGAGGCATCGCTGATGATTCCAGTTGACACTTGACAAGTACTTGGTATTCCTCCTCTCGACTTCCATCGCTCACTGCTGTGATGACCACACGATTGTAAAACGTCCTCGTACCCTGTTCATCATAAACAAATACACGTACATGAATAAATAAATAAATAAATATACGGTATGTATTTCATATATAAATACTCATTCAAATTATATTGTAAGAATAGACCAGGAGTTGAACGTCATATAAATTAAAGTCAGTAATATCAACTGAGGACACGGAGGTTAATCGAACTATCAACTATCCGTAGAACCAGAATTCTCAAACTTTAAATAATCTACTATAGAAATACAGATATTAAGACAAATTTCAACTACAGAGGCAGGATTTTATACCATAATTTCCCCATTGATAACACGCTGTAATAATATCTTATCACTTTATTCAGTGAATGCTTATACATATAGAGACATTTCTGGTTGTCAAAGGCAAGGAGACGCGCAGCTAAATACTATATTTGACATTTTTTCTTGTTATTTGTTGACTGGTCGAAAGTCAAACAAAAAAGAGATTCTTGTGTGTGTGTGTGTGTTTGTACAAAGTCTATAATGGGCAGTTGGTACTTGAACAGTGACCAGCGTGTTTTTTTATTGAGACTCATCATGTATTTACGTAATAAAGAGTTTATAAATTGTAATGTGGCTCACCACACCTGCTTGGGATTTGTAAGCCATGCTTCCTTGACTCTCTCTCTGTACTAAACAAAATACGGATGGTCTGTCTTCTGTCTGTCACTATTTCAAAGAATGTACATATATCTGTACTTAGTATATTAGTACTTGTTGGTGGTTGGTCGTCTAAATGCACATTCCCTATAAGTATAATGTTCCTGATGCACAAGCAAGTCAAAGGGAGGATTCTATATATGTATGTAGAATTATAACTTTTATAGCTCAGTGAAATCACGACCACGACCGAAGACTACCTCATTATCTCTCTCTCTCTCTCTCTCTCTCTCTCTCATCCCGTATAATGGTATAATAGTGTCTAACAACTCACAACCACCGAGCTTTTACCTCATATCTGTTACTCAATTGTATTGCTCCCATCACATCATAATACATATCGTATAGTTTGAGAATCCTACATCATGGGTATCATATCATCATAGCATCAACATATCATTTCGTTTTGTATATATATGCGTATCCTCATTATTTCAGATTACCCATGGACTTTTCTGTACATTTTCTAGAAAATTTTTCAAAGACCAGCACACACGTAACAAGTCATTTAACAATGATTTCATTTGTAAATATCATTATACATTATACCTCTGGATATCATCATGTCTTTTGAAAGAAAAAAAATAGGAAATTGGGCATGCTTTTTCGTATATATGTCCATTACAGATAACTCAGATTTGAATAGGTACAAAACGGAAGAAAAAGCGAGCTGGTATATATAGTTGCTGTGAGATTGGAGACTCCCAAAATTCAAAACCCAAATTTACATCTAAATTTCACAACCAAATCTAAAAGTCTCAAGTCTATATCTGTGTATCTGTACAACGAGAAGAACAAAACGAAACGAAATGACAAAATGACATTTATTTGGTTACTTTGCGGATTTGATTTTTTAATGTCAGTAACTGTGATTTTTTTGTCCTCTTCTTCTTTTTTGATATTGTCACACCCACATTCATTTCCCTTCCGTTTTTACTCATGTTTTTTTATGACATTTTGAGCTAACTGGAGTCCGTGCTCTCGGCATGCATGCGTATCATTTTTTTTTCACTATCAGTATAGTTGTACTTATATACTTTACGTTCATTTGGGATTTGGATATTACTATCTTATACTTTCTTATTATTACCTATACCTACAGATATATATGTATGTGAAATTCACATTGATGTCTTGAACGAAAACGTATGATTTTTTTGTCGTCTTTTATTCGATCCTTTTACTATATATTTGGTATACATATATTCATATACAAATATATAGTACGACTGTGTGATTCCAAACACATGCATTTACTGTCATTGCGAGAATGGTAGATTCGAGCAGTCAGAAAGTCATTTGATAATAATATTTTTTGTTCGTTGTGACTCTGTTGTACTTATTGCTTGTTGGTGTCCTGAATTGAGTTTTAATTAAATTAAATTAAGCATGCATATATGGAAATTATATATGATTGTGCTCATCATCACGTCCTCCTCAGTTCCTCACTAACTCACCACCAAATCAAACAAAAAAAATCGACACAATCCAAACACGATGCAAAAATAAATTGACTGTGTAATGAGAGAGTAGAGAAGAATTGTAAATTGTACAGATAATCTTCTTGTTATCTCTCGTCATCATCACCTCCATCCGTTTTGAGACGTTGAGAGTCGAGTGTTCAAACTCCAAACAAAACAAATGTCCTGTTGTGATGTACAAACGTGCAGGCACTATCTGCAGGTACAAATATCTATGTGTATATGAATTGAATAGATTTATACCTATCCATAGATTTTTGATTAGAAAATCGGAATAAAGGGAAGAACTCAAGGAATCTCTCATCTCAAAAGTCTTCGTCTTAAAAATGCATACATATAATATTTATATTTATATGATATATATACAGCTGTCTTATGTCACACTTTAATCATTAGACTCTTTTTGATAGAGTGTTAAGTACATAGAGCTAGACATTTGTCAATGCCAATCTTTATAGTGACATCACGAGATTTCCCTATTTTCCAATACACATTGTAGTTTGCACAGTTTGCATATAAACAAAATACAATACAGAGATTTCCGTGCTCTTCCTTCGCATCATGTCCTCAAGTCTTATAAAATATATTCTCTCCCTTATATATATTGTTGGGTTTAATTTTTCTTGAGGTTTTTCCGCATGAACTACAATTTGTTTTGTAATATCAAGAAAGACAGAGAAACTGGAGCAACATGACAATTTCAAGCCTCGCGCAGTCCAAACAGAAAATACAGATCATCCCACCTTAATTTTTGCTCAAAAACTCTTTAGCAATAATGAGAAATATCAAATGGGAAACACACAAAAACACAACTCTTGGAAAAAATGCATTTTTTAAAAGGAAGGAGTAAACAAAGCAAGAGCAAGAAAATTGCGTGACAGTAAATTTAGGTTGAGTTGAATAAAATTCTTTACCGTAAATATGCTAAATACTTTTTTTTAACGCAAAGTCAAATGCATGCATATGTAGTTAGTTAGTAAACACGGATCCGTTCAACGAGGATATTCCTAGTTTTGATTAGAGATGACCTTTTTTCTTCTCGCAAGATTAGATCACAGGTACATTCACAATTACAGCACAGCACAGAGTGTGTATATTTTGTTAACCAACCACAATAATTAACAATTACGATTGCGATTAGTACAGATATATACTCGGGCGTATAAGTATGTACAAAAAGAGACCAGGGAAAAAATTATGTGTGTGTGTGTGTGTGGAGAGAGATACACAAAAACATTTGCCAAGTAATTACTCCCGTGATAACCACTGATTTAGCCAATTACTTGTTGAAATTCAGGTTTCTCTCGTCAAATAAATTTTTATAAATTAATGAGCAAAAATCTGATGCGATGACTCGGACTCTGAAGTCTGAAGATTTCACGAGTATAATTTTATTTTATGTAGTTGGCGTTGAAAGTGGGAGACAGCAGACACACTATCAAATCAAACGTCATACTGCACATATCCATTTCATTATCTTACTACCTGTGTATTACTGTGTAACTCCAAGTTTTTCAACGAATGTACTCACAGGTAAAAACATCCCAGAAATATATATATGAAATGAGGAAGAGAAAGGTCAAAGTCAAAACTATTGCTAATTGCAAATGTACAGAGAGACCTAAAACAGATAATAAAAAATAAAAGATCTTGGGGATGTAAAATCACAGTATGTATCTGTAATTCAACATTCAACATTTAACACATTCCCCATAAAAATCATGCAGCCAAGTGTCATAAGTGGAGGAAAGGATAGTAAAATGATTATCAAGCAATAACGTATTTTGGCATCTAACTACCTTGTTGACAAGAGTTTAAACAAATCCTTCATGGTCCTGATAAGAAAAATAATAAGCAAATGACAATGATACCTACGACGAGGCGATGACAGTGGAAAAACTGAATAAAATTAAATACCAGTCTCAAGTCTCAAGTCTCTAGTCTCCCAACTCAACTCAACTCCCAATCACAGTCAACCCTTTCTTTTCTGTACAACATTTTTTTTGTCATCTTTTTGTCTTGATATAAAATTCAAATAAACTACACAAAACTATATGTAATTGTAATCGCCTACAGAGTTTAGATCAAATAATTGATACGCAACTTTTTTTACTTTTTATATACTCTTTACATCATCTCTTTACACACAGATTTTGACTTTCTTTCTTCCCTCCAGGCTCACACCTCACCTCACTCACACTCACACTCACACTCACTATCAAATTCTCTCGCAGTTGCACACACCATGTCTTGAAAATTAAAAGTTAACAGTTTTCTTCTTCTGTCGTGTATTCATTTCGTTGTCACCGTGAGGATTTTTGGTTGAACAAACTCTCTAAAAAAAACTGTCCAATTATTATTGATTTCCCATTTCCATTTCCATTTCCAATTTCACATTCTCTCATTCTCTCATTCTCCATTCCCTGTATACTGTACTGTGCTGTACATATATTGTCACACATGAGCATTCTCGTTCTATGTAGGTGTCTGCATTTTCCTTACGTGATCGAGAAGGAAATGTCCCTATTAGTAATGATGAACGTTTTTCAAAAAAAATCTGTTAGACGCAGTCTCAATAGCCATATATACTGCTGTGGGGATCCCTTCTCCCACTTTTACTGTTGGAAACTCATTAGAATGAAAAGTTTCTCAACCTTGTAATCAAATTATGTGTATTACATGGCTATTACAGACACAGATAGGAGCTTCTTCTTCTTCTCTCAATCCTCCATCCTCATCCTATACAGACTATAGACAACAACAAATAAAATGTCCCATGTGAACTCCATATAGCTACGATATATTCTCTTATATCTGTGATTCCTTTTTTCACTAAATTACTCAGGGAAATAAAGTTGTCAGTTAAAGTTGAGGTCCCCATATATACGATATATATATATATATATATACATATACAGAATACAGATAGCTGTTTGTTATGTAATTGACGAGAGAGTTCTATGTGTGTGTGTGTGTGGAAGTGTCATGGAACGGAATGGAATTTCTGCCTATATCGTTTTGTGTTTGTGTAATGACATAATCAACATTGGTGGAGGAAAATAATTCAGTTATCTCTCAAAAATTGTAGACAAGGCTGTTCTCGTCCGAGTCTTCCCACATCGTCCGCTAAGTGTGTACTTTAAAAAATGATTCAGATGCACATTACATACATCTGATATAAAGACCAAGAAGAGAAACAAACAAGACACAAGACAAAACAAAAGACAGCCAGCCTACTAGGTTTACCTCACTTTGAAGAAAAAAATGCACACACAAGTGCACACTTTTTTCTTTTCCATATACACAAATAAAAAATCATAAAAATCCATAGACAGAAATACATATGGGGGATGTGTGTAGTGTATTGTGGATGTTGTTGTTTACTGAATATCATATACATAAATGGAGAGAGAGAGAGAGAGAGAGAGAGAGAGAGAGAGAGAGAGAGAGAGAAAGAGATTAGGTGTGAAATTTCTCGTGGATTTGTACATGTAAAAATGGTAATTGCAAGGAAAAATATACGTTAACGTTATGTTATATTATACGTAGGTACGTTAGTTTTGTTTCAGTATTTTTGTGTATCTTGTTCACATCTATACCGCAGGAGTTTTCTCTCTCTCTCGCTCTCAGTCTCTCCTTCTACTGTTTTCAATGTGGATTGCATTGCATTGAACGTGCAGTTAGGAAAAAAAAGGTAAATAAATAATATATATTTGTTTAAATTTTTTTAAATCTCATGTTTTGATGGTTGATGGTCGGAGCTGAGGGGAAATTCTACATTCAACAGTGTGTTTTCCTATTGCATGTATATATTTCTCGCTCTTGTTCTAACTCGAACTCAATGGGAAACATCTATACTATACACTTGGTATATATACAATGTATCATGAGGATGAGTGAATGGACATTTATTACAAGTTAAACAAGGAGTGAGCTACTGCTCCTTGTATTCCTTGTTGATAGAGCGATGAGAATAGTCAAGACAACCACCACAATCATAATCTGCTGGGATTATCGCGAGGAATAATTTTGTGATGGTGGGAACCATCATATCAATTAGGTGAAACCGCGGGGAGAACAATAACGGATAATATCGCACGCCAAAAACTTCAAATGAGCACGCACACACACACACATCTACACACACAATCACACACATTTCATACAAACTTAGTGATAACGTCCTTACCGTTATTTTGTTGAGGATTTGGCTAGTTCCACACCGGTAAAACTCTTTTAGAGCTAGTCGGAATTGAAGGTGGGTCCCTTCAATACGCTCTGCTCGACACGACGCATCTAATTAATAACAATAAAATAAATGAATTACGCATTAAATCATCATCACATGAGTCCTCACGGAATTTAATTACTCCATTAAAATATTCTCAATTACTAATTGATAGTCACAAGCACTTGCTAAATGCCATATGTAGACCACATGTAGAAATGTAGATGCTCTCTTATTACAAACTACACGCGATACAAAAAAAAAAACTGGATATAGCCACATAGAAAAAAACTAAGTGTGCGAGGAGGAGGTACTAATTTCCATCGTAATTAATTGTAATTAGTAAAAGCAAGTTGTGCAATACAGGCCATTGTTTTAATGGGTCAAGTTTAAGTCTAACGTCCAACATCCACAGTCCACAATCACCAACGTCAGCCTCATCCTCATCGTATCGTACATACATATAGTAGAAAGAATTGGATAATTTAACATTTGTAACAATAACATGATTGTTTTTTTTATTATTGCTCTCGTTCCGACGTAGATTTGGACTCGCGTTTTTTTTATGAGTATAGTTTAATGTGCAATTAGATCAGAGGATTTAATTAACCGTAGTCAGTTTGGTCCGAGTGGGAATAATAAAATGAATTGATAAAAACAACAAACAATGTGTGTTGGACGAGAGAGACGTGACGAATCGAATCCTTTATGGTCCAATTCAATACTGTTTGACTGAATGAAGAGGACGAGAATATTTTTTCATGTCCATCACCCTCTCACCCTCACCTTTATTAAATTGTATGATTTATTATGTAGGATATGAAATAACATTGTGTTGTTCTATCCGATTGCATCGTGAGTCTCATTCCTTTAATTCCACATGCAATCCTCCTCATCCTCATCATGATGAGAATTGACCATCTCGCAATATATGATGGACAGACAAGACAGAGAGAGAGAGAGAGAGAATAAATAGAGGATGGCGTGAATTATGTGTAGTTGTATTGACCGGGTCAGTTATGATTACAGATGAGAAGGGATCACAAATCATATTCCGTGTCCATTAAAATGGGTAGTGCGAATGAAGATGAATGCTTTTGAGAGTGCGTTTTAACTTTTACAAACTATACAGACATCGAGTCACTTGATTGTATTAGACTTTTGTATTAGATTAGAGTGAAAATGAGGGAAATCATATATATAATATATAAAAACCGGCTTGAAGTGCGCGGATCTTTCATTCACATGCATTCTTCCTTCATTCTTCACTCTTCATTCTCTTAATCTTCAATGAAAATTTTGTATGTATGTATTTACAGATATCGTATATTGTGTATATGACTTGTGTCCCTACAACAGAAATGTGAATTCTACGATATTGACGATCTACCCAGATTGTCCATCTCTCATTGCCCATTGCCTCATTGCCCATGTTTTCTCAATTCAAGTTTTGTGTGTTGTGTTCATCATGATCAGCTGTACTTATCCTATCCGTATTGCTATTGCATGATGAGGTTATGAGCATGAGACTTTTCCCTTCATCAATCTTATCTTATCGTTGAACGAATCAAAATATGAACTTCATTGTCCATTCTACTTATGTACATTCAGCCAGACTTTTTTGTTCTCTCTCTCTCTCTCTTCTGAGAATTAAAGGAAATTTATTTTTGACATAGTCAAAGTCTGTAGATATAAATATATGCTGTGTTTAAACTACAAACAATATGTAGGCAGAGACAGTGTATGTATTTGATACCTGTCTAATTTCAAACACAAAGTTAGCTAAAAGCACATTTAATTTGTGAGATTTTTAACAAGTTTTCTCTGGAGGGCAAAGGGCAATGGGCAATCTCAAATATCTGTATACATCCATATACTTTTGTCTGGCTCATATACAGATACTCTTTATCTCTTGTCCCCGTCTCTCTATTCTCTATGTAATTCCAAGTTCCAAGTAGAGCCCTAACGCTATCTTCTTTTTATTATATACATATAGATAGGTTTGTATCAAGAAGAAAAAACAATACACTCCGAGACACAAACTGTACACTCTGTTAAAAGCTTTAAAAGCCCATGTAAATATATATAAGGAGAAATCCGATCGCGTGCCCACATGCCCCCCATCTAATATATCCATGTACGGTTATGAAATTTCCAAATACAAAATAACACATACTATCTGTATATGTAGGTACGGTTGTTTGTAAACTTCTTTCTCTGTCATGGAAGTCCACAGAAGAAAAATGACTGTGTGCAAATTGAAAAATTGTGTGTAAATACAAAATAGGTTTTAATTTCAGCATTTCTTAATTCTTTCCCTCTCTAAAAAAAGAATCTACCGATATGAAGCGTTGCTTTATTTCCAATTGCAAGCAAATAAGATGAGAGCAATTATTTGTACTTTCATTATTACTTTGAGAGACTTTAAAACAGCGAATTTGAGTTTGTGAAACCGTCTGGTTGTTGTTTTTTTTTCGTGTGTGTGTAATTTGCCTTGGTTTGGGATTGGATGGACACACAGACGACACGGCAGTATAATTAAACTTACGGTTTTCACGAAGCTATTTGGCTAATAGTATTTGTTCCTCAGTTGTAAAATGCAAACAAACACTATACAGACTGTGTTCAAAAATAGGAAAATACGAATAAGAGTACAACTATCCAAACAATAACGAAATAATTTCCCTTGTTGTGAATTACCTGGTTGGCTATACGATATGACGTAGTGCGTATACTATCTATACTGGATATGGAATGGGAATCGACGGAAACGCAACGGGGAGACACAACACTTTAAAATGTACATGATGTGTGGTGTAAGTGTAAGTATCTTGTATATGGCTGGCTCCACGCAAGAACGGGAATTCAATATTTTAATCAGTAACTGTATATTATTGTCCATGGATACAACT
>JAIUND010002016.1:0-26870 GCA_034699125.1 Gisinianus flammeolus | reverse complement strand
GAGAGAATGACTACATATTCAAATGAACATGCTGTCATTTCTTCCATCGTCAATTCCTATGAGCGGTGGAGTGTCTACACATGCACTTCACTGCCTGTCCAGGTAATGAAAGCTCTCACTATAAATAAGTGAGGCTGACATTACCGGATACTATTAGGATACCTTGATATAACTCAAAACTATGCATTTATATAACTATATTAATATCTAATCCGAGTTTCAACTTCAAATAATTATCTCAAAGCCAGGAAACCCTGTTGGGCAGTCCTTTCACAATGTCATTCACTATTTTCTATTTGATAGGTAACATGGAACATATTTATATGTAAAAAAAAAAGGTTACTCCAGACTCATTTATTTATTTGGATAAACCACTATAAACTGTAGTGATTGAATCTATCCTTTAAACAAGCTCGAAGCTTCTCACTAACGCAAGACGTACAGTCTCTCCATGCATTGCCTTTAATTCTGCATAGAAATAATATCTAAAAATTCGACTATGGATATCAAAACTCAATGACCGCAAACCCTAGGTAAGTACTAGAATGATTGGAAAAACTCTCTAATGATGAATCATAAGTCATAGTTGTAATATCAACTACTAACTGTAATCACAACTCTTTGTTTATCCAACGATAACTAGACTTGCGGTCTTCATTCTCATTAGAGCTTTCCCAAACCATGACTCGGATGTATCAAAACGCATACATTCATACTATTTGAATTCACAGGCACACACATAAACTGTGCGCTTGTCAGAACTGCGAGTGTACATTACAAAATGTACAGGCTTCAATTAACTATACGAGACTGAAATTCATTCTATGCTTCATTTATTGGCACTTGCCAGTATTAATTAAGTCAAGTCAAGCTTCGCTGTGGAATATAGCTTACTCACTCCACTCCAGCGCCTAATTCGGTTTGCTCTTTTCCGGTGTTCATCTTTATACAGACAAATGTTCACTAGCCCTACAAATATCCATACGACTACACACCGAGGTAGAATTTGTATTCTCAAATTCATCTACTTTTACATAATAATATTCCTGCATTTTGTTACGAATTCTCCATGAAATGTGTAAATACACTCCCGGCACTGAGTCTGAATCTGTTCCGGAGTCTCAAGTGGAGGTACGTCAAATAAATATTACAATTCTTTGTGTCTCAACTTTATCATATCAAAACCTAAAGTCACCAAAGGCTATGGTTGTCAACGGGAGTAGTCGACTCCCAAACGAATAGATATTTTACGTACATAATAATAACAATGCAAGTAGGTATATGTATTAGGTATGTGGCTGTAAAATCAACAACGGGAAAGCTTTGAGGCAATTGGATTTTCATTTGCATTTTCATATAGATATAAACTGAACACATGCAGAGTAATGTAATTCAGTGTACACACAACTACCTATACCTACTCTGTACTTGAGCCTATCCTAGAGTATACAAAATTAAAACAATTCGCTAGAAAAATTTCTACAGTGTAAACAACTTTATCCTTCATAATTGACTCGAGCTCACTTGGAAATTCCAAAAGTAATCAAGTTTTATATCCGTCTAATTCTAATTTTGAAACTTGAACCATACTGCTAACAGCTCACTTGAATTATAGATGTACTGGATAGAGAATTTGAATATCCCAATCTCATTTGTTCTATTTTCAATTTTGTCCGATTCAAGTGTGAAACACCAACTTTTCTCAGCCCATTTTAGCAGCCTACAAAAAAACATTCCAAATGTAAAATGTAGTACCCAAAAACTGAAACAAATCAAAATGAGTTAATTAAAAACAATAAATAACTTGTGAACAAAATGGCTTTACTTTTGGATTCCTTCTATTGCTCGCAGAGAATTTACAAGCAAGTTGAAATACATTTTGAATCAAACTTAATGAGGTCACAAATAACAAAGACTCTTCGTAGTTCCTATTTCCAAGCACAAAAAACCATGACCTTGTCAAGGGGCAATTAGCAGAGTTGTACATACAATACACTTTAAATTGATATCTAAAAAAGTGTAATGACAAGTTTGTTTTCTAGTTGTCAGAAAAGTTTCGTTCATTTACAATCATAAAAATAATAGTCATACTACATACTGCATATATAATTTGACATGCATCCATTCTCAATTTACAATTTGGACTTCTCCCTGTTCAAAAACCTGAACCTGACAATTAACTAACTAACTTTCGGCTCCACTCCTCATTCTTGTCAATTTATCATAATACATACACATCTTAAATAAACAACTCGGAACAAATAGAAAAGAACACTTCCATCTAAAATTAAGTACAGATTCTCCCTGGAGAGAAAGTTGACTCTGTTTTTTCAAATATAACTATCTTCAAGTCTTCAACTTTGAGACACTCAAGTTTTTTATGGATTCTTAGGTGATGAGCTATGGGCTCAACTAAACACAATACATTGTACTTGTAACAATAAATTTAGTGTTGGCCTCAATTCATTCTTCACTTTTATTCTTATTTCTGTACGTGATCCGAGTGTTTATATCTCCTTTCTGTATTAAGACATCTGATATCTGCTATCTGTACACCATTTCCAATGAGTAGTCAAAGTTACACACACACGTAAAATAACGGAAAACCGTCAAATAAAAGGACAGAACACTGTCAATACAGTACGATTAAATCTTATCAGGCATCTCCGTGAGCTTAAAAGCTTGTCAGGAGGCATAAACATGGGAAAAAGGGAGACAAATGAGTGTAATGGGTATAATTCTCTTTCAATTACTCGCTCTGATTGATACGCATTCCTACTATTTCCCACATACCCACTGAGGCACTTTTATCGTCAACCGTCAGTATTAAATTTAATATTCTCACGATCGTAATTTATTTTTCAATGTAAAATGACATAAGTCAAAATAAAAAGTACAAAAAAAACAAAACAAATGCTCTTTATCTCGACGATTAGTCCTCTACAAAAATTGATTTTTTCAAAAAACACCATGGACAAACGAGCAGGTATGTATGTAGTAATGCACGCATTATCATTCTCACAAATGATGGCTGGAAGGGTTAAAGAGAAGGAGCTATAAAGTAAGGTATTCGTCAAATTTCAGATGCAGAACACGTACAAATACAATACGCATACGAAGATACGAATGAGTGAGCAAGCCACTTACTTACTTTGCTATATAGCTTCTTATAAAACAAAATAGAATTTGAGGAGTTGATGGGCTCAGTGAGATTTATCGTTTGATTATTATTTTTACCTTTCAATTGGACATCAGAACGTAGACAGGGTGATGGGAGAATACCATCATCTGTTCCAATGGAACTTCGATTATCACTGGATGCAGAGCTTGAGCCGTAACTGGAGCCAGCGGAACCCAGGCTACTTCCAGAAAATCGTTGCGTTTCCTTATTATTATTATTATTATTACAGTTGGATCCGATATAAGGATTATTGACGTCCGGAGAGTCAGAGGATGAGGATGACGAAGAGGGTGATGGCTGTTGATCTGTCACTGATGGATGTTGCCCTTGCTGAGACTTTTTGACACGGAACGAAGAGAAGGATACAAGACCTGGAACGGTTGGCGGAGAGACACGCTTTCCTTGGGATGCTGTCCGGGATTTATTCATCCCACCAGCTGTCAAAAGAGAAAAACAAATAAATACCAAAATAGTTAGACATATATTTTTAAAAACCATGTAGACATTTTTTCACACTATAAAATCAATAGAAGGAAGTTTTTAAGAAAATAAAATGCAAAGATGGCATCGTGCAAGCAAAAGATGAGGCTATATATCCTATAGCAATTATCACACATTTAAATTTACAGCCATGTGATATGCCTTTATTTATGCTACTAATTTTTTGCTACTCTATATAAATTTGATTTGTGGTCTCATTTAGATTTTAAAAATTTACTCGAGAGAGTTTTGAGTTAAATCGTTACTGCTCGAACTTTGAATTGAACTCATATATATATATGAAGCACGAATGTATGTACGCAAATGTGTAAAAAAGCATCCCTGATTGCTCGAATGAAGTTTTCCAATCAACTTTTAATTCAAATATTTTTGACAGCTGTTTTGACATATAAATGACACAAAATTCCAGTTGAAAAACTCTTGAGTGAGAGCTTCTCTTTTCCTCTTTCTTCAGGGCTTTTGTCACGTCTTCAATGCCGAACATACTATCAACAGTCGTCTAAGTATATATCCTTAATACATGTTCTATCTATATAGTATATACACACATACAATTTCCAGTATAATAAACTGACTAAAACTCAACCACTCTTTAAATCCACACACACAGTATTCCTTGGTTAACCACGCAGTAATCTATAATGTGTGATGTGTATGTACAGCACAGCTGTATGACTTACTCAAATCAAAAAATCAAAATGCTACACGGAACACATAGGAACGACATGGTAATCAACAAAAGTCATCATGTAAACCGCAAAAAGAAATAAATTTAGTCTAGAACAACATTTTTCTATTGGTATAGTCCATCGTCGAACAACAACTCATTGCTCTTGTTTCTTTACAAAATCATAAAGAAGAACAACTTAAAAGGAATTTTCTTCACCTATACGTATATACAATACGAACAAGGTCTCAAATCCACAATGCATACTGTGTAAATTAATATGATAATGCAAAGCACCTTGGGGTGTCAAAATCCCCAGTATAGTAATTGATGCTCACATAGATTTTTTTCTTTAGATTCTTCAACTAAATGAACTCAGTATACGTACTTTCACAGAGAAAACAAATTCAATCATCGATTGAATCGGTAATTTGTGTAGTAGTAGCAGCACTAGTAATGAGTTCACATTTTTTAAAAACTTTTAGTCATCTAAATAAATAAATTCATGTTGTTATCCTGCATAAATATTCATTCCAAAGGATTGCAGGTGCACACACTGGGGGTAATAAGCCAATGGGGTACTCGAATTAAAAGTGATTACAATTATAATAAAATAAATATATTATCACCTGGGTGGAGGTGTCTGGTTAGTATGAAAACATTGAATATTTATACCTACTCTAATGATTAGAGTCTAATCATTAAAGCATGTTCTAGACTATATTAAAAAAGACTAAACAATGTGCAAAGTTGTGTTGTATGAATTGTAATTGGCAAGAGTGCCAGTTCCAAGACAAGCGAATGCTCAACTTTAAATTAAATTATTTATAATGATTCTTGATGCTACTGCATTGTGTGTAAATTCTCGTCTAGGTTTTGATGAGTCATATAGGTGCACAACATTGTATGTACAATTAAAGTGGAGCTGATTTGTAATCCACTGTTTACAAGTCCGTCCTCCATACTTGAATAAATATACCATTCAAGTTCGGCTATTTTCGATTGTAAAACCAATAAACCAATAATACATCATTATTGTTATTATAGTGTGTATACGAGAGCGCGCGTTAACGGTAGCAACTTCTGAATTATTTCTTTTCTAGAGTCTTGAATCCTCTCTCAACGAGACTGTAAACTTTTATTATATATCCTCTATGTACCCTATTTATGTGTGTATATTATCTGTATATATCTGTATATTTACAGAATGAATGGATGACTGTGCAAAGTTGACTCCATTGATTCTCTTGACTGTTGGAATAGGAAATCTCAACTCATTACTTACTTACTTACTCTGACCTCGATACACATAGACTAACCGCAAACTATTTCTACAATTCAACAAGAAATACACAAACGGATAGCAATTCTCACATGACGAATGGATAAAGTTTCACAGAAACGTTGATTTTTTTGTTTCATTTAAATTTTTTACCAGTCAAAGAACAACTTTTTCCTTATATACCATATTTTGTATTTATACTTTTGCTCATGAGAAGCATTTGATATGGCTTACAAAACTACATCTATATTACAGTAATACAATCTTGTATATTGAAAATACAATACATTTTTGAAATAATACAACAATACAGGTCTTTATTCTAACTATTCCTGTGATTACTTCTGGTACACTGGAACAATCTCGAGATGAAAATCATATTTAACATGGAAAAATTTGTTTGGACTAATCAAGACATTCCTCTCCTTCCTCCATTGGTTCATTTCAATCTCGACTGATAATGCGGTAAACCAATCATGGTCACGGTCACAACTTTCCACAAATTACACACTGAATACTACTTGGATACGCAATACAAGTCTCATTTTCATAATTTCTCATACAAACCATAAGGATTACAACTCTATTTTTTGGTCTAATAAATCCCTTTCACAGATAGGATTCCGAGAAAAATTATTATTACTATATAAACAAAACACGTTATATAAAACCACAACATTCTTAATACTAGTAATACTAGTAAACACGCACAATTGAGATGTGAAGAGGGATGTCAAGTTCCAGATTCTTATCCTTTTTGACATACGTACTATCAAAACAGAGTAGTTTTTTTGATTGTGTCCACACTATTTTCTACTATTAAACCACTATTAAACAATTATGTAAAATTAATTCATCCTGATATCAAAAACCTTGAGACAGAATAATAAAGAAAGGAATCTTCAACGAAAATTCATTGGTATATGCTTAAGAGTGCTTAAAACTTACACGAAACTCCTGTTAATGAAAGGGTTTAAATTGCATTGTTATGTGCTCTATCTAAATTAAATCTCTTTATGATCATTGAGGGTGATGCAAAGTACAGGGAAACTGACGCAATGTCGATGCCTATGTAAAAATGCAGTAAACAGAATACAGTGTGTACATCAAACATTTTTTTACTCGAGTTTCATGTTTCTCATCTTCAGACTTTAGAATTGCGGATTTCAGGGGGAAAAAAAGAGAGCAACAACGAAACGAGATCTTCACAAGCGTTGGGTTTTGTCTCACCCTGATTTAGTTACTAAAAGATTCATAGTATTTCCTTAAGCGTCTGAGCTGGATTTAAATATTACACAATTCATACATTTGAGATCTGAGACGTGCCGACTTTTCTTACGACAAACTATCATGATCAAGGTTCTTGTAAGTAATTGGAATTTCTCGTAACTGTGTACGGAGAAAATGACACGCACATTTTTTGGAAAAGTACACAAATTTATTGTTGGAAATAAACGCTGGACAGAGACAAAGTGAAAACTTGTGCAAATTTACTTTAAGCAGAATTCTTAGTTAAGGGGCCTTCATTAATCTCGAATTCAAATGGTCGCCTCATGTTGAAAATGTAGGTAGTTGAAGAAATCTAATCAATTCCATTCCATTTCCTTTCAAAGCACACACAGGATGGATCGTACCAACTGAGAATTTTAAAAAGAAGGTTATTGATCGCAACAATATGGCGAGCTGCAAAGGATCTAGATTCTCCACACACCGTGTGTGTAAAGAAACGGGAATGAGCGACGAAAGTAAAAACTGACCATTGAGCAGAGCCAACCATGGTTCACTGTGCAATATAAGGTAAACTTTTACATACTAATGAAACAAAATGAAGAAAAAAACACTGTTTAAAACATTAAGGACATGCACATTATGAACTTGCATACCTACAACCTATATAAATGCTCAAGTCAGCATGAATCTTCATCCCATGCTGGGAATTTCGATTCTCGCTATAAAGTGTCCAGCTGTTTTCACTTTAATTCAATTCACACCTTAATTTGTCGGCTGAAAATGAACAAGCCACAAAACCTCAAGAACTTTGAAACAATGATTTGTCTACTAAACCTCTAAGTATAACCCACTGAAAGTGTACAAAATCCTCATTGTAAGTACTACTCAAGCTAGAAGCACATTTAACTCTGTTGAAGCTTCATGTGTCTCTGAGAGTAACATGAATAATTTGACTCGTTTATTTACTTTTTTTCCTCCATTTACACAAAATTGCTTGTATTACACACCGATAAAATACAAAATATATTACACAAATGATTTTTTTTTTAAATAATGCGAGATTTCCACTCTAATCACACTTTGCACAGTGAACTGAGACTTGACTATAATGCATGTGAGCAGCGAACTAAGCAATGTGTTTTGCCTCAAAGTTAAATTCAGGTAAATGAACTTGCCACATGTATATAATACCTAATAATGAATAAACTCTCAAACATGTATATTAATATCATGTATCCATATCCATACTATGGTTACTGGCTAAAAACGATTCATGCCCAAACCACTATAAGGAACAAAATATATAATAATAATGATAATGATACGATGTTGTGATTTTCAGCTTGAGGATAGAAATTCTTTTAACACAATTTCACACGAAAAAATATCATACGATACTAAATTTTTCAAAAGGAGGCAAACAAAAGAATCCTTCAAAGATTCACACATACGTGTGCGCGTCTATGTTTGTATACATAATGCATACCAATGTTCAAATTTACACAAAAAAACGAACAAGCGAAAAGTATAAGTACTTGCTAAAATACCAAGAGGTTATAAAAAGAGTCAACTTTTGCACCTGCACGATTCATAGAAATGGCCAAATCAATAGATATTTACTCACTGAAAAGTCCAAATAATATTTTAACAGCCTCTCCTCGCCTAATCCTACCTAATGAGCAAATCATAATCTTGCAAAGAAATTATTTCTTGCATATTTCTTACAATCATACTTCGAAGTTACAAGTTGTAAGTGTAACTTTACTTCACAATATACATACACAAAAAAGCATTGACTTGACTTTTTTGAGAATACGCAGTAAGCCTTTGATTTTATTTGACTGAATGACAAGTAAATTATAATATCCATTGCGTATAGCCTATCAAGGACTATAATTACCATGACTCCACGCTCAAATTCAAGTTCCGATTCAAATTCAGGCTTTAAACTTTAAGTTACAAGGCAGAAAGAAGTTGCAAGCCGTAGGCTTCATATGTTGTATATTATCAACTCGTAGAATATAGTAATCATCTCGGTATTCAATAACACACACTGTATCATCATCAGAACTCAGAACGTAGACAGTAGATGGAAAATTCATTGCCTGCACACTTCACTCTGATTAAAACCTATATACAACAAAGCTTATGATTAAACGATGACGTTGATTACTGGCTGACCTCTCAAGGTTGACATGATTTCTTGTCGTCTTTCCATTCCCAATGAGTCTTACATATTTTGTTGGCGGAGCATATTCACAGGGACAGGTGTAAAATCATTCTTTCTCGTAACCATTGTAATTAATACAGCTCACAGGAAACATTGCGAATTCTTCCGTTATTTCTATTCAAATTTTATAGATGAAACATCATTTGAACATTTTCCATTGTATTACAATGAAACATCGCCTCGTGATTGTTTTCTGTTTTGACTGGCCATTTGAGTGAACGAGTTATCAACAAAAATTAGTATGAGTCGGTCTTAAAGTGCGTGAGCACAGGTAGACGATAAAAATAAAAAATCTATCAATTTAAAATACATATACTTACTACATACATATAATCCAGGCTTTAAATTCGAATAATGAAAACAGAGAAAAATCAGACAGATACATGTGAAATGGCCATTGGCATGAGGATTTTTTGTTCTCGCACTGTGATTGTGAATGAAGTGAAGAGTCAAAAGGGAGAACTACAAATCTATTCAAAATGAATATAATTCACCCTCATCTTCCACTCGTCATGAGAATGTCTAGTTGTGTGTGGAGAGAGAGATAGAGTTCAACTTCTGGTTAATCTATTACAATTTCCATTATTTCTTTTCCATTACACTGAATTTATCAGAGCTCGCGTTTGACTCTGATGATGAGACTTGTGTGATGTGAGTCAAGAAAAACTTAAAAAGCTTAAGAAAAAACCGCATCAAGTCAAGACTTCAAACTTTCGAGACTCTTTCATGCTTCCCCTAAAATCCTCTCTGAGCTCCTTTCTCGATTTCGATTTCAACAGCGCATATAGTAGTGAACACTAAATAGAAGTAGGCGCAGTGGCGATAGTCATATGGATTCTGAAGACTCCAACTAGAGACTCTCTCTCTCTCCTCTACGTACTATTTACTTTGGTGCACACAAAATACTTCATTACTTCAAGTACTCGTACATGCACGGCAAAAGGTGCACAGTGCACACACATCCACAACCAACATCTCATCGACAGCTCCCTTGAAAATAAACACGACAGTTTATCACTTCACCATACAGTTGATAGGTACATGACTTTATGCGTCAGGTTGTCGAGTTGGAGTTGAAACTTGGGAATGTACAAAACCCATAATGCCAAATGCCAACAAAAACCAATTGGTTAGAAAGAAAATATAAGACGATTATATACAGCGTCAAGTTCAAGTCTCATCTTCCAAATTTCCCATATTTCCCTTTAAAAAAAACGGAAGTTCACAAAAAAGTTGAAACATTTTAAATACTAAAATACACATGTTCTTCCCCTCTATTTCCTCATTGAAGTTATGGGACATCTTTTACAGTTCTTTTTTTTTACCGAAACCGACCAGCGACGCATGAAAATAGAGAATACTTCCAAACTCTGCACATTATAAATGTCCGATTCATAGATATGGATAAAAACTAATCATTTTCAATTGAGAATAGAATAGAGACTGAAAATCAATAAAGTATTTTCGAATTCCACCGGTCCGATCCCTCAAACCTGCATTTTTAGAATCCATTGAATTATTCAAGGTTTTTCTTTAGAGGTATGGCTCATTGGGTTCAGTTACGCTCTCTCCCTACATTTATTTACTGCACATAATGTACATATTCATGGCACCAACAAAACTCAAGTGAGAATCCGAATCCAAAGTTATATAATGTGAGACGAAACCATACAACCATTTGTTGTTTAATATGTCGATTCTCAGTGGGTGATTCTTTTTTCTGCTGCTAAACCTTTTTCCCTTGTGTCCTGTATAAGCCCGTAACTGGAAAACGAAATGCTACACAGCAAAAAAAATGGACAATCTCGTAAATATTTATTTAATGTATTTTTGAAGGGGACACCAAAGTACTCTCCATGAAGTCTCCCTACGTACAAATACAAATATACTTGAATATAATATAATATCTTTTCTATGTAGTTCACAAACCAGTCTTCTGTCTACTACCAGTCCACATACAACAAGTGACAAGGTTTACTGATATCATTCAATAAAAGTAATAGAAAAAGTAGAGAAAAAAACTGTCCTAATTCATTCCTTTTTCACGATAAGCATGTAGAATTCTCAAAGATGGTCCCTAAAGACGACGCAAAAAAAAAACGAGAGCTACATTTTTATACATACATACATTTGTATAGCTCTGGGTTATATTTTTAATGTTTATGTGTTAGAGGCTGTTCCAGGAGGTGAGTATATATATATACGAAACACGACAGTTCCACGTCTCATAATGTCTTACGGGGTGTCACCCTGTCACACATCCTTTCTCAACCATCTTAGAGAGTCCTCTCCTCAGTCCTCATTCTCCAAGTCCTCTCAGACTCCTCGCACTCCTGACCAGTCACGAGAGGTGAAATGAGACTGTATAGTGTATAGTGTATACCAGTTAATCACAGAGATTCTGAATATACATTATTCATACATAACCCAACCAAAATCCTTCTTCCCCTGTTTTATCAACATTGAAAAGCATTTTTCATTACGTATACATCTCGAGACTCGAGACGTCGTTCCGAGCTCATCTGTCATTCTACTCTCTCTCTCAGTCTTTCTCTTCTTATACTTGTAATCGTAGCCCAACATTATTCAAAATTGAAAATTTTATCTTCTCTCCAAGGTACTTTTCTTAGTACTTACAGCATATCTTCAAAATTAAATTTAATTGCATAGCAAATAGACGACAAAATATAATTTTCATTCTCGAAAAACTCAAAAAAATTACAATATAAAAATATTAAAAATTATCATTTGAATATTTGGACGACACTCAAGCACGTACATGTTTTTTCCATGATCGTAAGGACCTTCACTTCATTCATACACTTGTATACATATATATGAAAACAGAAAGAAAGATGAAGTCACTTTGGTTCGTGTAATATGTTGTATAGCCCTTGTTGAGTCTTATAACTTTGTATTGTAATATGTACATGTGTGCTTTGAATGTATGGTATGCACAAGAGTTGGTGATCTTATAGAGGAGCAGAGAGAGAGAGCATCTTCAGATCACGTCACGACACACAAAAAATAAAATACAAACCCAAGTGCTTCATTATGTATTTTGTAATACTTGAAAAGACTTCTCTGGACTTTGACTCTCTCTCTTTCTCTCTCTCGAGACTCTAAAATGTGTATAGTTTTTCTTCCATCGAGTCTCTCTTTGCATGAGGGGCGAAAGAGAGAGAGAGAGGGACAAGAATTATCATCTTTCTATTCTATTTATCCTGAGAATACGGCTCGCACATCCCCGTGTACAGTGTACACTCATCGTCCATTCGTATACACTACACACAAGACAGTCAGAGCCATTAGCTTGTACGCAGGGCATACTCAGAAAATAGACAATGAGTAAAGAGTAAAAAGTAAAGAAGACGAAGAAGAAGAAAAAAAGGGTACGAATGAACATCCTTGAATCCTTCCTTGAAGTATGAACGACCGGCCTTCTCATGTCTCACTACCTTTTATCACGACTTTACATTTAACATAGCTTGTTCTTATTATCCTTGCATCTTCATACATACATTTTCCATATTATTATTATTTATTTTCCTGTATATATGTACATATACGCATGGTCAAATCCTTCTTTTACTGTAATTTTTACTCATCCTCATCCTCAGTGACTTTTCTTACATCCTTTTCCTACATTTGAGATTTGAGTGAGTACCACATGCGCCCTAGGTAATTTGGGTGAAACGTTAATTTCGACACAAGTTAAATACCACTTGTGCAACATACTGAACACATTTGTAATATAAATTAAAATTGGGAGCTAAAACCACATAACATTACATTCGTTCGTACACACACAAGCTGCTGCTGCTGTAAACTGCTCCAGGGAACCATGATCATCGTTATTACGTAAACTTGAAAAGCTACTTTTACCCTATGAATAAACTGACAAGATTTTATATTGCACATGAGAAATGCAAATATCACATCCTTATTTTTGATTGGTAACTGGTAACTGTAACTATAGAATAAGATGGAATTCAAGGACGCGTTGTATATTTGAAGCTATAAAGCATTGTATGCACTATGTATGCTGCATTTATTCTTTATTCTACATTGGAAGTGTGACTATCTGTACTACTGGAGAACAAACCACCTGTTACATAATAAGTGGATTTTAGCACAAACACATAGAGTTTCCCCACCCGAATTTCACCAGTGAGCTGGAGTAAATGGAATACTTTTGAAGGAGCTCACTCGACGTTGTCTGATATTTACATGGGATGGCTCGGAACAAGATAAATATACCATATGGGAAAGTTCAAGTATCAATAGTAAAAGACCTTTTGAGTTCAAATCAATCTTACACACCAACCCACCACCAACTGAACATTCCACCTTATTCGATTCTCCTCCACATACACACAAAAGTGTATAAATATCTGTATATACACTGTGTATACTATAAATACAGTCTTTGTGTATCATCATCATCATCATGCTGGTTTCGTTTGGCTTGTCATTACAATTCAGAGACCGAATGCAAGAAGAGTTTTACAAGTTACATATATTATACTATTGTATTGTATGTAAATCAAACAGTATAAAACCCTATATATACTTACAAATTTAGTTTTTACTGTGAGAGCGATACACGTCTAGACTGCTGCATGTTCCACATGTATAATTAGCATGCACATAGCTCTCTCGCTCTCTCATATGCATCTTTTTTTATAACTCCACCGTCCCTCCATTATAATACTGCATTCAACTAAAAACGACTACTTATTATCACTGTTATCGTATCGAATTGCAAAGGACCGGATGAAACGAATCTTAAGCTTGCTTCTTCTCCTTGTTCGTCGTCGTCCTCGTCTTTCCCTCATCTATATATTCTAAAGTCTAAACTCTAAGGAATCTCTTTGAAAGTTTGAGAAAGACTTATGACAACATGCTGAACGCTTGAATACTGAACAAGTGCATTATGTAATTTGATAGTAGTGCAATGTATAGTATTTTCTCATTTATAAAACATTGAAAAACCTTTGAGCAACGACAACCGTCTTCGTCGTCATTCAGTTTATCAAACTATAAAAATACATGACAAACTTCATTTCTCAATCGCCCAAGACTTTTCGTTGGAGACCACTCTGATCGCTTACAACCTAGATACAATCTACGTAAATGGTAAACCCACCATCAAGAAATCAACAAGTTAGTACAAATCAAATAACATTAACATAATTGAATACGACCTTGATAATCCGCATATTCCAAGCACCTAGTGCTTACCCTACGGTCTATTACCTACGTATAGCATGTTAAGTTTTTTTGTGTAAATGAAATGGGCTGGTCTATTTAATTTTATCATTATTACATATCGCGAGGACTCAAAGAGTAAAAATCCGAGCTTAGTAATCTTCCCTTATCGTTAGTACTCAGTAGTATACTCAACTCAGTCAGTACACACACTCTGGTTTTTTCATGTCTATAATTTAGAAATAAAAAAATTCATGATAATTGAAGCTGAAAATCAATCTGATACAAATCAAAGAATCAAGTTTTGGTTCGACTTTGAACGTAACTTCAACTAAAAAATTCTCCAACCTCAAGAGCTTTATATTATTACAGAATAGATGTACAAAAATGTACACTCTCATTTGAATGGAACAAGGAGAGTTTGAACTACCATGAGGATTAATTCCAAGTTGGTATGTTGTGTGTGTAATGAAAACGGAAAAGTAGAAACGATATTTCCAAAACTGTTCATGGTAGGAACTTCATACATATACTCGCATAATTTTGTGGCTCTGTAGACTGATTAGAATTCGACATTTATCTATTATACAATCCGTCTGCCATGATCTTACAATTAGTCAAATGTTTACTCTTTTTGCATATTAAATAGTCTATGGCATCGAAACAGACAGACTACACACAACACATGCTATAGCTACATATCCAATGCCCACCACCGTACGGATTGGTGCACAAAACTTGTTCATAAATAAGGACCCTCTACATCTACATTCAACTCGACACTACAAACAACTTTCCTTAAAAAATATCAAGTACCCAAACATGGACATGGATGAGAATAGAAAGGTACTTTCTTCCTTACTTCTTCATTCTTCTTCCTCTTTCTTATTCAAAGAAAAATTCGTAATAAAATACAAATGCATGTACGTACATAGGCATAATGTGATAAGCCCATTCTTTCAGATTAAAGAGAAGAAAAAAACAGTCATGGTACCCACTCCGGCATGAAGAGAGTAAAAAGTGTAAAAATATTATGCTTGTCTATTCAGTCTCACAAAAGCTGCTGTAAAAAGTCTAGTTTATAAAAAGGAAGAGAAGCATCATTAATTCTACGGAATTTTAATCCAGTGATCATATTCCATTGAGTGCCTCAAGGTTTTTTCTCCGTACATCAACATAAACATTCATATCCGAACATGGGAAGCTTTACCACGCGCGCAGGAAATGCTTTTTACTTGTGTTACCCTAAATAAATTATCCGTAATTTTTTATCTCGAGTAGTCCCCAACAAAATATTTTTCTGTGCATGCTAATGATTAATATCAACTGATGATCATGACTATCCATAGATTCCTTACGGTTCGGAAACCATTTTCCGAAATCATTCTCCGTATCCAGTTTATTCTTATGCTACGGATAAAAATCGCAAGCTCATATAACCAAGAACTTGTGGTTATCTCCGTACCTCTATCGAAAGTGTGATTTGCTATAAATAAAAATCCTACATTTTGAAACCCTACACCATCTGTATCGAAAATATCTACAATCTGTAAACTGTTATCAATACTCCTCAAATATTTGTACAAAAATACACACGCATACACTCACATAAAGTGAGTGCGTACGTATTTTACCAAACCAAAATGATGATTCCGAAGATTTGACATGTGACGGGAAACAAAACGTTCAAGATATGTTTTGCTTGAAGAATATCTTTCAACAGTTCGGATCATCTCTATATAGGGCAGATCCCATATATATTGGCAAACTGCCAAACATGGAAGAGAAAATAAACAACTATTCATCATTGTCCTGTGTATATACAACAAGTCGCCTTTCAAATAAACAAAGAGAGCATATAATTACACCCTTTTTTCATTTTCCTTCCTCTTCATCCAGCAAAAGAACATGAACATATATACTAACATTACTAACACACAGAGGGATATCTTACACTTTTTTGACACGACGACAGGAGAACGGAAATCCATATTACAGCAATTGAATTGAATTAAGCGTAATTCGACAGAGAATGTGAATCCGTCCGTCAGCAGAAATGTAATCAGGAGCGTGAAGTAGACAAAAAACAGTAGTAAGCAACAAGGATATAAGTTGTTGTACGTACACGACCCCGATGAACGTCAAGCATAGTTACACTACTTTGTATACAAGCATATACACACGCAATTATTATAACAGGGAAAAAACCGAGGGACGGTGAGGATGAAGATGAAGAAGATGGAGAGAAAAAATAAAAGAAAAGAAAGAAGAAAGAATTCTGAAATGAACGAGAGAATTCTTTTAGCATTGCCATAGCCATTTGGTTAAGGTTTAGTAAATACATGACTTATGCAATTGAGGAAGTTGTCTGGTATATAGATTTTTTTTTGAGTACTGTAAATATTTGTTAGAAGAGGATTTGAGGAAGTGGAAAGGGTAACGAGGTTTCGAATCTCGGAACTCACTCGGTATAAGACTGCGTAAGCTAATGGAGCGGAAAAATTTGGGTAGAGATTTTTGTCTCATCACTGCATTAGGATTCAGTTGGTCGGGTCTGGTGTCCATGTCCATGATGTTGACAGAGACGGGATTCCTTTGCCATGTTCTACCAATCCTCTCATCCTCACCACGCTCCATCCGGTGACGGTTTTTGCCACAGTCCATTCCAATCATTTTTACTATTGCCATTTCCTCCTTACCATGTCGATCCATCTCCCGTTTAACAAGCGACGCCGAGTTCAAAAACTGACTCTCTCTCTGTTTCTGTTTGACATTATAGTCTTGGTGGCTAATTTCCTCTCCTTCTGCTCTATACTCATCAGCATCCTCCTCATTCATTCTTCTCACAGTATATAAATTCCCTTCCGACAAACTCTTTTGCCATAACCAACCCAAAGATTTGGATGATTTCGACTCACAACCAGTACTACTCGCATAATTTTCAACACTTTCATTCCCACTCCGTCGACCCAGGAAAGATGAGAATCTCTTTGAGTATTTTGGTTTCTCCTTTTCATCTTTTCTATTCCCATTCCCATTTCTATTTCGACTGTCGTCCCAATGTTCACCATATACAAAACTGAAAGAGGGCTCGAGAACAGACTGATGTTTTTCATAATAACCATTTTCATTTTTCTCTGGCTCATCCTGACCATATAACATTTGTCTAATCATTCGAGTTCGATCTTTCTCCGAATTATCATCTTCCGACTCTGCATGTAGACCACAATCAAAATTATTATCATAGCTTTGATAGGACGAAGGCTGTTGATGATGATCAGACGAGGATGATGATGATTTACTGAATTTCTGGGCTACATCATGATGAGGCATCGGAGTACATGGATACTTCAAAGATAAATCGGAAGGGATACTTTGATGTTTGGATTTACGGATGGTAGCAATGTTCGCGTTTCCATTTGAAGCCGGTACAGTTACAATTCTGGTTCTTGTTGTGGCAGGAGAGACTGAGACTGGATGATCTGGGGCGGTTTCTTTGACACTGCGAGCGATCCGGCTCCCTCGCTTTTTCTTATCCTGATTGAAATCACGGACATTAATATTATTACTCGTTTTTCGGACCAGCCCATTTCCATGGCTATAAATTCTGTCGTTTCTCACTGTCGAACTCGAGCTGTTTGTTGAGTATGAAGAGGTGCAACCCATACGGCCATTGGCATTCCCAGAAATTTGACTTTTGGGCCGTGGTGGCAATGAAGCTGGAACGGGGAAACATGTTGTCGATGCAAAAGGCATCGTGGTGACTTTTTATATACGATATAATATCTGCGCCCTATTTATAATATATATGTTTCAGTACTTATGTGTACGACTCTCCTCGAGTAATTCACACTTTCACATAAAATATTTTATATAGAATCCGTCGCGTAAAAAAAATGCATGTGTTTTTTATAGGATCCAGTTTTTTTCTCACGAGAGCGACACACGTAAATCTTAGAATGAAATAGATGAATCGTTTTTTCTTCTTATCCTTGGTTGCAGTTGCAGGTCAAGCCCATGGATACAACATGAGGACAAAGACTATAATACAAGTTGTACAAGTCAATGTAATAACTCAAAATTAGTTCAGTTCTCTTGTTTCATCAAGTCCATGCCGCACACACTATACATATAGATGCTTTCTCATTTCTTGTGTTCAACCCAAGGAGGAACGAAAGAGTTACTCAAAAACTTCAAACCTACGCAGGGATGAAAGTAAAATAATCCTCACAATGGGTGAAAGATAAACTGTGGGGTACACTACACACACACACACACATTGATGGTTTCCACTGTATGTAGTAAACTATAAAACAGTACATAAAAAATGTTGAAAAACGCGCTTGGCTTCACTTTGACATTTATACACTCTCCGACAAAAGTACACACACACACATACACACTTTCTTTTATATGTGTAACGAATGGCATAGGTATCTTGTGTTTTAACCAGTTGTAAAGCGAGTTACGTGAATATTAAATAATAATAATATTTATCCAGTAGAAAAAAACTCGAGCTATCTATTAAATCTCTCACAAGTTGATGCTGCACATTTAAATAATTTTATTATAACAATTTAATTCAAACTGCCGCTCGATTACCACTATGTATTTAAAATAGAATATCTAGAAGCTGGCTGGTAGTACATACATAATATGATTTCTCATCAGATAAATCAGTGGAGAGAAGAAGAATTAAAACATAAATCTCTTGGGATTCTTTCGACAAATTCTCAAAGCTTGACATCCAACATTCAAGCCTATTAAGTCTGAGGATGTGCATAAAATAATAATTCAATCTATTCCTCTCTCAGTTTGTGACTTCCATTCAAATCGACACTTTCCAAGATTGAATTTCACATGAAGGCCCCCATTAAAATCCCCAATTCGGAGATGTGTCGACACTTAAATTTTTTCCCTCTCTCGCTAGCTAGCTCGCACTATCTCCCTCCCTCAAACACCTCTCTTTCTCTCACGTTCATCTTTCTTTACGCTATCTAAATCGTCATCTTCATCTGTATGTGTATCTGAATCTGGAAAAAGTGTGAGGAGGACCCAACAAACCAATCTGGAATTGACAGGGACTAAGTTGCAGTTGAAATTCTCAATTGACTCCCTCACTACGTTCATTTAATCGAAATGATCGATAATAATTTAACTTTCTCTCTTTCTCTCGCATTCGCCCACTACACACACGAAAAAATCCCCACTACACCTCATCACATTGAATTTAACATTTAAAACTTGATATTGGTCTATGAGATCGGTTTAAACATTCTCAGGGTATTGAGTCAACAAACTTTTATTTGTTGTAATGTCAAACTCCTTTGCCTTTTTGGCTTCTCCATCTACAATTTACATTCAATGTGTGTTTTCATTTTCAATCCAATGAGATTTTTCACAGGCGCTCTTGACATAGTCAAAGTGTATAGAATGTGCACAAAAATACGTATAAAAGTTTATAATAATAATCTTTTCACGGGCACTGTATATACTTATATGTATATTTTTTGTATTTAAAATTCCAAAACTCAAGATAAAATTTTCTGTACTTGAATCTCCAGGGTAGACATGAGCACATTTATCGATTTCATCCCCCTCTTTCACTTATAAACAGATACAAGTACATAGAATCAACAAAGTTCCACACTATCACTATACTGCTTTGTTTTCAATTTTGCCTTGAAACTCGGGTGCATTTCCGCTGGATAAAATTCCTCAAATCACATAATTTCCAGTATGAAAAATACATGGAAAATAAGTCTCAATAACGAAAACACAATTTGATGAGAGAAGATTGTCCACCCTCATACATAAATACCACAAAAAACACTAGAGAGAAACGGAGAAAAAAGGCTGATAAACTTTTCGTATGACTTGTGAGACTCAAAGAAGCACTCGAATTAGGGAATTCAGCCAGAGTTGATCCACCGACAGAAAAAAAAATCCGGGAATCAACTTTTCAACTCTGAACCCCCCCAAAAACTTTATCTAGCGACAAGATTTAGACTAAAAAGAAAATGTTGAAACCACATGAGTGATCCGAACGAGATATGTGATCCTTCTTTCTCGCACATACTTACCACACTAACAACGAACGAACCCCGTCAACCAAACTACCAAATGTTAGTGTTAGCGTACAACAGCCTATATTTTCCATACACCCCAATTCATATTTACATTTACATTCACATTCGTCCATGTGTTTTTGTGTGTGTATCTTTGTATACACACATATACACACTCATAGAAATCTATACAGGGAAAAAGTAGGCTATATACAATCGTCTCTGTCTCTCTACATGTGTGTGGACGTCGAGTTGAATATTTAAAGTTTCTCCTGTCTCAATCCTCAATCTCGAATCTGAGAGCACCCACTTGAAGGTGTAACGATGTAACACAAGTATTTCCATCAACTAATGGAAATGAATGGGCAAGTCTAATAATATATTGTTTTTTTGAGGTGTTTGGACTATCTGACTGTCTGTTCACTCTTTCTCATAGGTGAGACGAGTTGACGTGAAATTTCATTTCCCCACGCCTATTTTGCTCTTCTTTTCTTCTCTCTCTTCCATTTGCAGAATTTCCTTTACAAGCCCCTAACAAATTCAATGAATGTATGAGTGTGACTTCTCTTTCACTTCCTACAATTGCCTTTTACGTGTACAATTTCCATATATCATTAAGCCAACATTGTTTTTTCCTGTTCCTCTTCTTCTTCTCCTTCCACTAATTCTTTCCCTCTCATAGTCAGAGAAGCATAAAATTGAATTAAAACCCCCCTAAAAAAAGAAACCTTTGACATGATAACATTTCAGTATACAATAAAATAACGACAGTGTGAATTGTGAATTAGCATGCATGGGACTGGCTATGGATAGATAGATAGATAGTTGTTTGATACTAAAATACATTTCCCATTTCCCTACACATACTACTACCCAGCAGACATATACATATGTACAATATACAAACGCACAAAAAAATGGGAATCGACAACAAGTCAAGAAGATAATGGAGAAGGAAATGTTTTCAGGGAGGAAAAGGAATTCATTTTGGATCTGAGGAGTAGAGTATGTACGATACATATATGGGATATGCTGCACCACTATGGAAATTTTGTCTCAGAATAATAAGATGCGTGTGCGTGTGTACTCCAGTCGGCTTCAAAGTGTGACTGAATGTGTGCATAAACACGTTTTTCAACAGGACTCCACATCATGATTATTTCTTCTGGCTCCTCACCAATTTTGGTTAAATTTAGTAGTCACTTTTTATACGTACATACATTCACTCTCTGAGACTTGACTCAGAATTCCTTTTCATGACACATTTGAATTTTGTATATAGCTATACATGGTATTTTATACATATATATTTATATCCTTATACGTGTGATTTTCCTGCTTTCGAGGTGAAGAAATCAGATGCACACGATAGGACATGCAGAAATTAGCTCAGAAATGATGAGAATTTCTTCAAAGTTAAGCAAATTTTTCAACCGCATTTTCGACACTGACAGACTTTTTTCCCTCACTAATTCAAATTAATTTAATTTTGACTGGTATTCTGCATTCAGATCATTCAGATGAATGCAGGATCAAATATCACGTAGAGACTAAAATTAAATCCGGATTTCAGTTATTCCATTATAAAGGATTTTAGAATGTCTCTTCAAAAAAAAATTTCTCTCAAGTTTATAGAGTTGTAGACTGTACACAAACATTATCGGAATGGGTAGCTTAATTCACCATCAGACTGTCTCAATTTGGGGAAATGTTTAAAAAACAAACAAAAATATTCCTCGTCCGATTCTCCATGTGCACATGTACACACACAAATTTATATCGTAGTGCACTCACAATCAGTCTTCCAGACTTCAAGACTCTTCTCTCAAGCCCTTCCAACCATTTGTAAATCAATACGGACAGGAAAGGTATAATCAGAATTAGTTCAGCTATTAGACAAACTTATGGTAATGTCAATGTGCTTTCCAGATATTTCACTAGTTTAGTTTCTTGCTTTCCTTTCAACAGACTTCCATATTTTCTCGGATACAAACGTACATAGTTTCTTCAGTAATACTCACTCCACCAAGTTATTTCCGAACACACACACATCATACATATATACTATACAAGGCACAAGTCACAAGGAAAAATTCGACATCGACACCATCACCATACACATTTCGTATAAGTCACAGTCAAAGACTACACTTGAAAAACTTCCCTTTTTCCTCTTCTTCTCTGTCAAATTCTAACCTCAACATCAAAACAAACGAAGCGAGAACAGAAGAGAGAAATGGTCCACGAATACATAAAAATAACGTCAAAAAACCAAAAACTTCATACACTCCGTGTATGCAGTGTATGCTCTCTGCTTCCAAGATCCACTCCGACTAATTTCATCCCTTCATTTCCTCAAACGAACACACAGTTAAACTCTTTTGTACTCGTACACTCGAGAGCTCAAATAAAATAAAAGACCAAAAAAAAGGTCAGTTCACTGCTTGTACCTTACAAAACTTTGTACATATACAAAATATATTACGTAACCTGTGTCTATACACTGTACACATTACAGTTGCACTGTCGCCTTTACACTCTGCTCGGTAGTAAATTGAAAAACCAAGCTGGAAATTCAATGACTTTGGACTGTGAATGTAGCCAGAAGAAGTTTACATTGACTTCCCTAAATGGTCCATACGAAAGAGAGAGGGAAACGGCAAGCAAAATATTTCTCTTATTCAATGATGGTTTTTGTAAAGAATTTAAACAGTTCCACGGCTATATGTCTTGACAGGATTTTTTCCCATTCCCCGTTCTCTTCTTGGTTTGGTTTGGTTTGGTTTCAACAACAGGGAGATTTGAAAACGTATTCTTCGTATACCACGTAAACCCCCTGAATGTCTTGTTTATTTTGTCAAATTTTTTCCCTATCTTATCATTTGACAGACTCCTTCAGTTACGCCTTCAACCACCAAGACACGAGAATAAAGCACAATTATAGACACAATAGATAATCTCATGAAATCTCATGAATCTCCCTTGCGTCTCTACTGCTCCTTCCTATATCTCGGTTCGGAGGGAAACTGGGGAAAAGTTGGAGACGGTATACAAGATAACGAGCAACAACTCAACTGAGACTCTGAGGACAGACACCCGTTGAGAACTGAGCAATCTGTGAGTCTCTCCTCACTTTCCCTGCATTGTTGTTTTGTTTTTCTTCTGTTGTCTCGTCTTGACTTGGCTCAGCTCGTCTTGTGGGGGTGTGTGAGAGTTGAGACTAACACCCGATTTCAAATCCGATAGAAAGCGAAAGATATCCGAAACAAATTCATTGGGCAATTTTTTTTACTTGACTTGACACAAAACAACATAGCACAGTGATACGATACTATTCCAAGATATTCATTCCCACAAAAAGAATTCCACAGTACACACAAATTCAATTTCTTTCCTCCTTTTCTTTTACGCACTCTGTACTCTGTGTGATACACGTAAATTTAAAAACACTACCATTATTTTTTACTCATAAAGTCAAGAAAGGTTTATACGAGTTTGTAGTACAAAGAAGTGCAAGTCTGATTTCACTGTCAAATGGTTACGTCATTCAAAAAAATAGGCAATTTTGCCTCCTTTGCATTATACATAGAACATTAGCATAACTTCCGAATTCCCATTGCCTTCTCACTTCACTTCACTTTTTTTCTTTCTCTTTCACCTTCTTCTGCGTTCTTTTCTATCAGCAGATACTTTAAATGTGACAGTACCAATAAAATAAATATATACTCGTAAATCTATACATAATGCGTCTCTGTACTCTCTCTAAATCGTCATAAATTTCATTGGTTCCTTTTTTTATCGTTCTACTCACGAGTCAAAAGAGTTTATTTTCTCCACTTTAAGCCTCGACTCCACAAACACTTTTACTCTGTATATAAATAAATATATGTTAATAGTTTGTTGGACTGTATTTGTCTCAATTTGGAATTTTTTTTTGTCTAGTCTGAACTTTTTTCTTTACCAGTTTCAACTGCACATTAACATTATCATGAATTAAACTGGGCACGTGCGTCGACTCGACAACTTCTACTCATCGATAGACTCCTACTGCACTTTAGGCATTAAAAGTCTCTCTCTCACTCTCAAACAGTTGCATATTTATCCATATATACAAAAGTAAGTTGGTTGGTCCTTGTCTCTTTTTCAAGTGAAAACTTTATGGCAATCTGTTTTATTTCACTTCAATTGGTTCATCCACATTTGTTGTTGACTGTTGAATCGTCATGTCTACAAACTATATATATATATACAGACGACTTTCATAATGTACAATACAGACTTTTTAGATTCTCTCACTGATTTAATCCACTTCAAATGTCACAATACTACCAATACGAATCCATTCAAAGGACTTAAACAACTGAGAACTCACGTCTCACACAATTTTTATGTTTTACATTTCCTCGATCGCACACACACACCGTACACAACCATACACATACAAATATGTATAAAATTACAACCAGACAAGACAAAAAAACACGGTTCAGCTCAGTTCAGTTGAAAGAATCTCCGAGCTACAAACAAAATTAGTAGCTTATCTGTCGTCAAAGGCTTTCATCGAGAACACGGAGAGAGAGAGAGAGAGAGAGAGAGAGAGAGATGTAGAGAGCGAACAAGAAAAAGAATCCACTACGCCAAGACTGTTATACAACCTACCTCGTTCAAATTCCAAATGCCAATAATGAAACTTCTCAAGACTTTCGAGAGAGTATAGTTAAGAAAAAGTCAGGAGAGAACACCAAATTCAAAACCAAATGCGAACCAGTACAAGACTAATATAGAGGATTCTTTTGTACGATTCCAATTGTAACTTGAATATTTTACAACTTGACGTAGGTATAACCCTCATCAAATCCAAACTACCTACATACATATGAACATATTTGTAGACATATTCTTCGATAGCAGACACTAGAGACAAGACACATGGATTTTTAGCACTTGACTCACAAGGAATACAATTATTCAAGAAAAAAATGACACATACATCCCCACATCTTGTTTCTTCCAAGAGGGAGAGAGAGAGAGGAGAGAGACGATGCCAAGGAAAGCATTTTCAAATTCAAATATTCACAGTAATAACCCATTTCATTACCACACAACACACAGACATACACATGTATTTAATCGACTTGGAAATCATTTCATACTCATAGAAATATACATATACATAGTGTTTAACATGTGCTTATAGAAAGATATTGTACAGATTGTTGTAGGAATATATATTTTTTTTTCAAATGAGATACAAGGGGAAGATACGCACTCTGAGGATGAGAGATATATATTCAAGTGAAAGCCTCACCTGACTAATCGTAATCGTTGAAGAACCAAACCCTACGCGCCAGCAAGACGACGGCTCGAGTAAAAAGGTAACCCAGCCCAAAACTAAACGATCCAATCCAATCCACAAATCACATCTCCCACCTACGCAACAAATACCTAATAGAATCCCACAGATCATTACAATATCTAGTCTGTGTGTCCGGCCACAGTATGTCTCATCGTCAGTCGATCTTCTTCTTCTGCATACTCTTCTACATTATTTACTTACTTACTTGCATATTGTATGCAGGTACATTCGAGTATTTCGAAGCGTCAAATCCAAACAGTTAGAAGTTAGAACACATCACACACCCCAATCAACAGAAGAAAAAAAGAGTCTCCCTTCATTCTTTTCTTTCCTTGAGATGGAAAAGGACATATTCAACATCATTCAAAGATTGAACATGAGCTATCCATCACAATTCTAACTAAGCTCATTTTTATCTTGATCCATAAAACAACAACAACAGCAAAAAAATACATGTGGACCGTCGTAAAATACAAGTGCAAAAAAGTCAAAGGTCGACCTGGTCCATTTGACGATGAGTGAGAGAGATAGAGAAAAAATAAATATGCAATCAACTCCACTTACAATCCTTACAAACATTATCTTCGCAGTTTACTATGACAAACTCCAAGTTTGAACATGGATAAATGACTCTATTCTGTTGATTACAATTGTCTGCACAAAGGATTTCTAACTAACGTCGAGTGCACAATACATAATGTAGGTAATATTGTATATAGTTGGGAGATTGTGGGATGAAAAAAATAAATGTCAACATTGCAATTAATAAGTTCAATTGTCAAAAGAGAGCTGAGTCATATCATCCGGATGAATCACTTTCTCACATCCATAAACTCCACATGTAGTTTATTTTACAATCTAGTTTTGATACACATATTAATACACGAGCATCCATTTAATATTCAAAATAACCCCACATTCGTATCATGGCTAGTCGGATTTCCTCAGCAGCAGGTCAAAAGGTTTTCAATTAGGAATTAAGCTCAATAAAGAAATGTTGGAATACTTCAAACCTTATTAAAATTAACAGTTGTAGAACTCAGTCGACTCAAGGTAGCAAATGAAATTGAAATAATGTGATCTAGTTATTCGGTTCACAATGAAATAATGTGATCTAGTTATTCGGTTCACAATGAAATAATGT
>JAIUND010002015.1:0-26886 GCA_034699125.1 Gisinianus flammeolus | reverse complement strand
ACCTGGAGGAATTTCAACTAGACCAGGACAACTTCTTCAACAGCAACAGCTTCGTCCACAACAACAACAACAACAACAACGACAACAAATTTATCAACAATAAGTCTGAATCCGCCTAAAAGAGAGAAATAGCGGATAGAAAACTGTGAGAAACAACTGCCGACTCGATTGTCTATCAAATAATTTTTTGAATGCATATGTAAAAAAAATTAGTTGAATAAATGGGGGAATTGGAAATGAGTTCAATTCTTGGTCTGTACTATTTCCTCATGTTTTATTTACTTCCATTTTAGAATAAGAGTTGTAGAGCTTTCACGGAAAAATTGGACACGCAGATGACGACGGTATAGCAGCAGAATAAATTAGAAAAGAGTCGATTTGTTACTTGCACGTAATTTCAATTTCAATTTCATCAACTAATGAAGGACTGGGTTCCACTGGTGTTTTGAATGCATCTATAAATGACATAAGAAATAATAAGAATTAAATAAAGGATTACTAATAGCATGTTAGTCTATCGCCATGTGCATTACTACTTAAATATAGTCATGAAAAACTCATTGTAAATCTAAACAATTCTTAGTAAAAATCAAAAATGATTTACCTCCAGGTCCAGGAACACGATAAGGTACTTTTCTCTTTACAGCAGGTTTCTTCTTAACAAGAACTAATCGTGAACTTTGGGGGATGGAAGGAATTATAGATTTTTTGGTTATTTCAAGAGTATCCGATGTGTTCGTAACTTTTGGAATATCACTTTGAGTTGGTTCTAATTTAAACCTGGGAGTTATTTTTCTTGGTGATTTAGATAGGGGCACTAAGGTAATATACGATTTTCCAGAATTAAGATCCGAAGCAATGATGTCTGATGTGAAGTCTTTTACTGTTGTCCCCGGTTTGTCTCTCTGTCCTGGAGTTAAAACAGAGGTTGTGGATTCTTTTTCAAGGGATGGCATTGAAAGATTTGGAAAAGCTGGATTACTAGTTTCTTTCACAATTTTCAAACCTAGCGGATCTTCAGAATCAAATCGGAGAATATCAGGTAAAACTTTTGATGGTGATAATGAGATTAGTCTTTTCCCCCTACTTTTGGGATTATTCGAAGCCCCCACAATTTTTGTACTTTCATCATCTGATTCATCACTATACTTTGGTTTTTTTTTCCTGGTTCTTGTACTTTTACGCGTAGGAATTTGTAATGCTGGTGTACTCTTTGATGTTTTTTTCTGATTATTTGAAGATAAATTGGTTTCCAAGTTTTCTTCTTCTCCAACTTCTTGTTGATTAATAGTTTTTATATTAGCTGAATTAAGAATACCATGATTTTCCATAAAAGTTTTTAGAATTTGTACACGATCATTCTGTTGAGATGTCTGCTCATTCAGATTTTCTTCACAATTTTTTTCCATAGAATGAACCAAATCCCAATCAACTCGACGATTTTTTGGATTTTTGGGTAGATATTTTTTAATTGATGGTGCAATGGCTGCGCTTTTCCTTCTTGGCTTTCTCGGTTTTTTTTCTACTTCTTGTTTGTCATTTGCATTACTCGTGGCACCATCAACAACTTCCGCTTGGAGTACAGCAGCAGGACGTTTTCGTGGATTTCTCTTTTTCACAATTTTCACTGTTTGTTCCTCTTGTTCCTTCTCATCTTCACTATCTGTAAGTGCTAATGTTGGGTCGAAAATTTGTTTTTGAAGTGCTCGACTCACTTGAGCTTGATTCCGACGATCTTCTCGCTTGAACTTGGCTTTTAATTCACTTCTTGTCCGATGTTTGAAAACAGTAGCCATCATGGAAAAGTCCGTACCGCACGAAATTAGTGCTCGATAAAATTTCAGAGTTTCTGTGTCAATTCAAAATGAAAATTTCATTATAATTATAATTTTTGAAGGACGTGAAGAGTGACGATAATTTAAGAAGAAATATAATACATACATATATACAATAAGAATACTTTATATAAGTATTAAAAATCTCGCTAGAATTTTACCCTTTTCAGTCCAATCTGTTCCCCGTTTAAATGGTTTCTTCCGATAGTAAATACCTGACGAGCCAACAACATAATTTGCTCCAGAGACTGTCTCCATTTGAGCTAGCGATTCTTTTGCCCTTTGTGCTTCACTCGTCTCAATTACCTATATGAAAAGATACACAAATCGTTAAAGTACTCGTTTTAATAAAGTAAATGATATTTTCCTTTATTTTCTGTTTTGAATAATTAATAATTAATAATAATAGGTAATTTTTTTTGGAATAGAAGTGTTGTACTTACCAAGCTCTGCTCGTCCACAATTAATTGTCCATCAGGCCCAACTTTAACTCTGGGAGCTACACAAGTTTTCTTTTCCGTCTCATTGATTTCTTTTAATCTAGAGTCAAACTGTGGAGATTGAGTAGTTGCAGTGGGTGTTTGTGGTAATTCATCCGAAATTGATGATTTTCTAATTGGTGTTTGTACTCCTGAGGTTGTCTCTTTCTCCTTCTCAAAAATTTCATCCTCATCCCCAGCGGATGATTCAACAGCAGAATTTTCCGATTTCCTAAATTTAAAAACGTAAATGGTTACAAACATTCAAACATTTCATGAATATTTGTTAAAGTACTAAAATACTACTTTTAAAATTAACATTCTAATTCAATTATAAAATTAAAATAAATTATATATGATTTAGTAGGTATTATATAAAAAACTTACGGAGGATTGAAAAATGCGTAGTGAAGTATAGTGAGTTCCTTTGGGTTGGGTGCTTTATTTTGATACTTTGTAAGATAATCTTTACGAACCAAGGCATATTTAGACGTGGAAGGTACAATCGTTCCTTTTTGAAGTCGCTGACGAAGTGTATCTGAACTATGTGAAACATTTGCTAAATGAGGTTGATGGTGATGATGATGATGAGCACTGGAAGAGTCTTTATGTGTCACACTAACAATTTGAGTTGAACTAGAAGCTACATTTGAATTGGCAGACGACGTCGCGAAGGATTTGTTCTTAGTAGCAATATTTGATTTTGATTTACTGTCATTATTATTATCCACACCACTACTTCCACTCAAATTAAAATGATGTTGAGAGGGGGATGCAAATGCAGATTTCCCTGTTGTACTATTTTCGTAATAAGGTACTAAAGAAGTGCTGGGCCCTGGACTTATAGAAGGAGGTAACCTTGGAATACCTAAAGAAATACCAGGCCCCATACCTGGACTCAGGGCAGAATATGAAGATAAGTAGGATGGAGGATTTAGGAAATTATCTTGAGAATTTTCTCTATCATAATCGCCATGAAATGATTGTGGTGTTTTTGGTGTTGTGGGTCTTCGAGGACTTGCAGGGGATGGTGGCATTGAAATTGGCATAGGAGATGCCACCGGAGTATTATGAATTGACGATGGAGTTCTTGGACTAAGAAGTCCAGCTGAAGTAACTGACATGATATGCGGACCATCTTCATACGACGGTATATTAAACTGTAAACAAAAAAAAAAAACATTATCAGCATATTGTAGAGTCAAACTAAAATTCATTCATATTTGATGCATGTATATTATCACAAGTTATACATACATATATCTATTACACAAATCAAATGCATATAAATACATCTTTACTAAAACATTGTTCAAATGCAAGTACTAAAAAATTATTATTATGACGACATCCTTTCAAGAAATGTCATCATTTTGTTCTTGTTACCTTTGGTGATGGTGGAGGTGGGTAGCCAGCATGGATATGATAAACAGGCGGCTTCGGTGAGGATGGTGGATGAATACTTGGTGGAGAAGACAAATTATGTATTGGTTTTGGTGAGCAAGGTGGTGGAAAAGACGGTGACATTATACTTGTTGACGGGGATGGAGGTTCACCATACGGACTTGGACTTAATAAACTTGGTGTTTTGGGTCTGTCAATTCCACGGGATCGATTGGATGAAGATGATGGCAATTTTGCCAAAGTTTTAGTTCGCATACGTCGGCTTGCCATTTTCGAAAAGTATTAATTCTTTCGTTAGTCAATTCACTGTATTCTCTTAATTAGTATTTAATTCACAAAGATGTGTTCCAATTAACTTTACAATAAAATTTTTATATTATTAAAATGTACACAACACAGAGCAATCTCAGCAAAGTGAAGAAAACGACTCAAAAAAAAAATCCACTACTTTTAAAATCCCCCGGCCAGTCATTGAATTTACAAAAACCATTGAACGACCCAATTTTTTTTTTTTTACTTTGTTGTGCTTTTTCGTTGCCAAGAAACGTTCACGATTTTTGTTATTCCAATGCAAAGCTGTGTGAGGAATAATTTTAGTTATTTAGTTTGAGTATTTTATTATGGTCATTTGTGTGTGTAAATATCAATTTTTTTTTTGCATTATATATAATAAAAATGGATCGTAGTCGAAGTAGAGGAGAGACTGGGGGTAGAAGTAATAACATGTTTCGTCCCACCGGATCAGATGACGAGGATTTGTATGAGGGCTACAATGACTATCCATCTGCTTTAAATACAGAGGACTTGGAATTTGATGAAAATTTTCAAAATACTGCAAGGACGCTGGAGAATCGTCGTCCAACAGTAAGAATTTATAGATTACAATCCAAGAAATGAAAGTATACAGAACGCAAATGAAATGTGTAACATTTCCCAGGCTTTACCCACTAGAGGAAGAACTCCAGGGACAGCGATGGTACCCGGGTTAGGGACTTTAGGGACTCGACTAGGTACAGCTGCTGGGGTAAATTCAGTTCTTTCTCATTTGATATTTGATAATACATATGCTTTAAAAAATGGTATATACAATTAATTGAGAGATTTATAAATAAATAAAATACGTAAACGACAGTTCACAAGACAAGGGACAGCAGCTGGGAGATCGGGGCTTTTAACTAGAGGTGGAACGGGGACAGTCAGACCAATAACTGGATTAAATGGAGAACCTGGAGGAATAAATCGACCCATGACGGCTGTCCGAGGTGCTGGCTACACTGCTGGGAAAGGACAGAATGTTTTTGACCCGATGAATCAAGGAACAAAAAGTGCTACACCAAGTATTGAAGCTAAAATTGAAGATACGTAAGTGGTTTTTTACCTTATAGAGGAAAATGACGTTTGGAGTCTGCATTTGCGCAATCTGGAATTAGATTCCTATAATTAATTCATTGTACATCAATTTGTTTAGAGCGGAAGAAAAGATGAAACAACTGGAAGAGAAAATCAATAATTTGATTGAAACATCCGTGTTGACTGGTTGTAAAGGGGATCATAAGAAAGCTCTGGAGATTGCCAAAGAAGCTTCAAATAAAGAAAAATCTTTAATGCGCCTCAAAGAACAAGCGGGTGCAAATGAGGGTCATGATTGGGATATTACTTTCTCCGTAAAAAAAATCCCCTTTCAAAATTTTAATCTCACTTTATTCTCTAATCTGCTTTAATTAGGATGATAATTTGTATTCTCTCATATATTTGGTTGTGTATTAGGTTTTATTTAATTTGGCTAGCCAATACGAGGCGTGTGAAATGTACACAGAGGCGATGAGTACGTATCATGCAATTTCAAAAAATAAATTCCTTACTCATGGAGCCAAAGTGAAGATCAATATGGGCAACATTTATTTCAAACAAAATAATCCTACCAAAGCCATCAAAATGTATAGAATGGCCATGGACCAACTTAATCAAAGTAATCGGGATCTCAGGTATACCATTAATTGCAATTGCGATTTAATATTTTACGTCGAGACTTTTCCCCCTCATTTAATTCTTTGAAAAGGAAAGTTATATAACAATTCAACAAAAAACATGTATTTTACTTTTACAGACTAAAATTAATGCATAACATGGGGATTGTTTTCCTACGGATTTCTTCTCCTGTGGATGCTTCCGGTTGTTTTGAGTACATTATGACGGAAAAACCCAGTTTTAAAACGGGACTTCATGCAGTGGTAGCAAATTTCATGGCTGCAGATCCCGAGAAAATGAAACGAAGTTTTGAACTCCTCCTGGAAGTCCCGACGGATGCGGATGATGAAGATGATAAATATGCCGCACTATCCGTTAGTTGTCATTTGTATAATTCTAACTAATTTCATTATTTAAATTGTTATACATAGTTTATAGTTTGGAATAATGTAATAATAATTATTATTATTGTATAAAAATGATCCACTCAAGGATGATCCAGTGTCTCAACTCCTCGTCGAAGTCCTGAAGACGGACAAATTGAGGAAATTGGAAAAGGAGAGGAAATTGTACGCTGAGCGTTGTGTCCTCTCTGCAGCTCGACTGATTGCCCCCGTCGTTGAAAATACTTTCTCCGAAGGTTATCACTGGGTGACGGAAGCCATCAAATCATCAAAACATGCTGCTTTAGCTCATGCTCTAGAAGTAAATTATATATCATTTAGCGTATTTGTATTGGCATTTCATTTTAAAAATTGCACCAATTCAGCTCTTGATTATACATAATATGTAAAATTGTATACATAGATAAGCAAAGCTTTAGTATTTCTCAAGCAACGGGAATTGACGGAAGCAACAGAGATTTTAAAGTCGTTTGAAAAGAAGGAGACGAAAGTGGCTACAGCAGCGGCTACCAATTTATCTTTCATGTTCTTTTTGGTAATTTTTAAATTCAATGCATTGTTCATAATTTCATAATGTAATCTTAATAATCTTCAGCTTTTATTATAAAGAAAAATAATTGTATGTATTTAATAATCGTTCACATAATACACATTTTCCCTTTCTCTCTCTCTCTCATCAGCAAGGGGATTTAGTTCAAGCAGAAAAGTATGGTGAGATTGCAAAAACAGCAGATTTCTACAATTCTTGTGCCTACGTGAATTTGGGGAATTGTATGTACGCTCGTGGGGACTTTGAGAGAGCCAAAGAATTTTATAATGAAGCCATCTCCACAGACTCCTCCTGCATCGAAGCCCTCTACAATTTAGGACTTGCGAATCAACATCTTCAATTCTATGAAGAGGCTTTAGAGTGTTTCCACAAAGTGCACTCCCTCTGTAAAAGTCATCCTCATGTCACGTATCAACTGGGGAGAACACATGAATTGATGAATGAGTCCGAAATTGCTGTGGAATGGTATCTGAAAGCTCTGGCTCTGGCTCCCACGGATCCTGGAATCCTTAAAAAATTGGGCTACATGTCCGAAATTGAAGGAGATCGTCAACAAAGTTATCAATACTACTATGATTGTTATCGGCATGATCCGTCGGACTTGGAAGCCATCGAGTGGTTGGGCTCATATTTAAATGAAGTTCAATTACATGATCGAGCAATTGTATTTTATAATCGGGCCATGCTCCTTCAACCAACGGAAATCCGTTGGCCCATGCTCATTGCCGCTTGTCATCGGAGAACAGGGAATTACACACAGGCCATTGATGCCTATGGGAAAGTATATAAAGAGAATCCGGATAATTTACCGGCTCTTCAAGCATTGACCAGATTGACGGCGGACATGGGATTAAAAGAAGCAGAGTACTATGCGGAGGAGTTGAAGAAATTAGAGAAACAATTGGAGAATCGAATGAGTTCAGCGAGTCGGACTGGAGGGAGATTTGGGCCTCCATCAAGATTGGGAACGAGTCGACCTGATCCGAATCGTGGGGGCACTGGCAATGGCAATGACCATGGCGGTATGATGGATCTTGACAATGATTTGGACTCTGTCATGATGAGTGCTCGAGCGTAAGTAAAGTATACCCTATTTATCTATTTATCAGTATACAGTGTAGTTTTTAGTTTTTACAATTCCCAAATATTATGCATGTACAAAATAGGGAAACGGCTGCTGAGCGGAGGGAAATGTATGGAATGTCCAGAGAGATGGACAGTTCAAATACGATGGATGATAGTCAATCGACTGGTAAGTTTTTTATTTTACAATAAATTTGAATCCATATTATTATATTAATATTCTACTTCTACTATGTATTTCATATTTTTGACTTTCGTTTGATTCATGTGTGTAAAAATATATGTTTTGAATCAGCTCAATTTCGACGAATTTCGCCCAAAGAGCCATCAATGTCCATGTCGTCGTCGTCGTCTGCAAGGAAAAATCAACCGGCACTGGATGATGACGAAGATATTTTTGCTGATGATGATCTACCACAAGAATTCCTACCCTTTTGAACTCCAAATGCCCGCACACATTGCACGTTTTTATTTTGTAATTGAAATAACACTATATATAGTCATTCGCGTAATTTATGCATTAGATTTGAATATTATCAAGATTGTGTTTATGAGTTTTCAAATATCATCATGTATTTATATAAATGACTAATATGGATTGGGATTTTGAATGGTCAGGACCCATTTGATTTCAAAATAAAACCATTGATTTATTTTTGCTTCAAGTAAAATATGATTTTAGCAAACTAATCTACCAATTTCAAATGACTACGCACTACATTAGTAAAGACAAAGACAAAAATGTTCCATTGAAATCAAATTATCATTACATTACAGAAAGTACTTTTTCCATGGAGAACGTTTTAAATGTATATAATATATCGTTAGTCGTTGGTAAAATATGAGGTTTCTCATAAAATCACGACAATTGCGCAATTGTGACAATGTAATTATAATTATAATTGTCACAATGTCTGGATGTATTGACAGTAAATCATCAGTGAATGCGGAAATTATTTGTGGAGGAAAAAAAGAAGGGGAATTCAATCATAAAATATAAAGCCTTTTACAGAGACTTGCTTAATATTCAAATATTCATGTTCTATAACAAATACAGATTTCTTTGCATCTCCGACGATGAAAGATAACGAGAGAGTCTCGCTGTGAGACGAAGACAAAAAACACAAGTTAAATCAAATCAAATCAGATATAAACATAATTCATATCTGTCAGTTTTTATCACGCTCTGCAAGTACGAACTCCTCCCATATGACTCTAAATAAGTCTGTGTGTACTTTGTCTGTATAGTAATAGTATGTATATATCTGTAGTATGGAATCAGTCAATAGATAGTTAGTGTTTGTGATTACTTAAGACGAATTCTGGAGTTTCATTCGGGTGAAATCTTCATAGATTGGATCTTCTGATGGTTTAAAATGTGATCCATCCATATCGATTGTATCTTGTCTGAAGGATTCAACTTGGGCTTGACTGTCTTCTCGAATCATTTTATTTCCATCGGGCTTTGGATGCATCAAAATGAAGGGGAGCTCCGCAGTGAGTTCCCCACCCAAAGCTCCCAAGTACAATTTGACTTTCACATTGTATGAAACGATTATTCCAAATCCATCTCTCTGTTCCGGTTGAGCCAATCTGTTGTTTGTTTGAAAGGAAATAATCAAATAAAAAAATACATTCAAAGTTCAACTTTCCTTTTTCCCTTCTATTATTTGTATTTGAAGATGTAAACGTATGTAAATGTGTTTGTGTGACATTTCTATCATATATTTTAAACACTGACAGTATAGCTACACTGACACAGAGAATGTTTGCCGAATTAACAATCTTAAGGTTAGGAGGTGGAAAAGGTGACATTTAATTTCATACGGCTTCTTATCGTCATAGTATATTTACGTAAATAAGCAGCAACTTTTTAAATGATAACATATTTTATTCTTTACAGCAGGCGGGAGGAGAAAATTGCTAAACAAAAAGCTTAGTGTGTCACTTTGACCTGATTTACTTTTGTGCAAATTCTGATTTTGTCTATATATATTATGAAGAATCATTCATATACATTCATATACAAAATGGATTAATATTTAATTTGTTGGATGGATGCTATATATAGAGAGAGGAAAACTTACAAAGTCGTAGAAGCCAAATTAGTGTCTTCACTCTTCAGCTGTCCATCCAGGGCAACACCACGACGATCCCGGTTACTCGACAAAGTCGGTATGAGGTACATGACTTTTTGTAGAGACGAACCTGGATTGATTGGACATCCCTCCCTGCATGCAAAAATATAAAATAATAATGAGTAATACAATTTGATTTTTTCCTCTTTTTTTTTTGTTTTGAGTTTATACTCATTAAACTTTAGACTCTAGTCGTTGAATTCAAATGATTTAATGATATAGAAATAAAGTAATGATAATGATAGAAAAAAATCGAATAAAATGTACTGTGTTTCAATTGCAGCCACAGTTGCCTTGTATTGGCCATTAGCAAAGATGCAAACGTCGATACATTGTTGAACCATTGCTTTCACTTTCTTCACAGTCTTATTACTGTTATTTCGTACACTAATGTTCACTGCAATCTTCTCACCGTGATGGTACAGCTATATATATATGAATGAAAACGTTTTTTAAATAATTTCTACATACATACTTGTGTATACAAATGGACAAAAACCAAAAGTTGAAAGGAAAGAGAATGTACAGGAGAAAGTAAGAGAGAGAAAGTCCAACCTGTTTATCCAAAGTTGCCTCCAGTTCCAATTCTCCAGGACTGAGCATAAAATCCTTTCGGACAATTGTACAAGGTTGTCGTCCTTGTTTTGGTGGAGCATACTGGATTTTACGAATCCCTAGATTAACAGTACTCCTAATACATTTACAAGAAAAAACAGGAAAATATTAACATACGGATACCTAGGTATAAAATATATGCATCAGTACAATGGAATGTGAACTTGTAAGCGCCTTATTACAGATATAACGTTGTAAAGTGTACAGTATATGTAAGTAACTTTGTAATTGTGTGAAGAGACCTTTTATGACTGCGATCTGATTCATTTTCCCCAACAAAAGCCTTTAGAAAATATTCCACACCGCATGGTTTCCCTTGGTCATCATTGCCAGGTTGGAGAGTGACAGAGGCTGGAGAACTCTGAGGCAACTTGAACATGAATGGGAAAGCATTGGTTCCCAATTTCTTGCAAAGTCGCTCTTGCAATTTAGTCATGACGACTGCCCCTTTACTTGTTGGTGGGTAAATTAATTCAGATGCCAAATGCATGTCCTTTTGAAATTTCAAACCCATCACTTCATCCTCTTCTCGTCCATAACGGAAAGAGCAGACCAATTGAGCATAAATCTTCCTATCCTTCAAATAGTCTTGATCAATCACGATGACTCCGTCTGCAATCCATACAGACATATCTTATATATGTATATATGTACACACACATTTACTTTCTCCCTATATACTAAAACTTGATTGCATTCATAATACAGATAGTATTGCCAATCAATCTAACCAGCTATGGTGAAAGTTCCCTAGGTAAAAACCATAAATGTGAACACAAAATGTACTAAAGGGAAGAGGAAAAGAAGCCATCAAAATGTAAAGACAAAACACAGATGATTGTGGTAAGTATAATATAATATACTTACCAATTGGTTCAACATGAACTAAATGATCCACGAAATCCCTTTTCCCCAGATACATGGTAACTTTTCCATTTGGAGAAGTTTTCTTAAAAACTTTGAATGACACAACCATTTTGATTTCCAAGGAAGATTCCTCACAATAAATTTGATTCACTTTTAATTTCCCTTCACAAAAACTCAACTGGCTCAAGACTCAAGACAGACCGACAAACACAAATGAACAAGGAGAGAACTTTACACACGAACAAACAAACACAAACAAAGCTTGAGAACCGACAACGTTCTTCTTTCTCCCCACGAACGAACTGCAAAAAATTATGTGAAACAAATACCCTTTTTATAGTTGTGGGAATGAGGAAGCATATACATGTATACGTAATATGTGTATATTGAGACGGAGAAGGAGTAACAGAAGCTTTGTCATCCTGCTTTTTATCCAATTAAACTATATACAAATTGTTTGCGTCTCCTTTGGCACATTTTCTTGTCACATTTAGTATAGGACACACAACTTTTTTCAGGATTCTTCCATCCATACACCTATATAATAATAATAATATAGTCTCGATAGTACCTATATAGTATGTATGTAGTATGCAATGAGACTCTGAGTGCTACATGCATATTGCATACAGATATGTACATGATCAAATTGATAAATGTGTAGTATAGCTTGAGCTTGTTATTATTATTAGTGAACCTGCATAATGTATTAGACTGCCGACTAATGACATGATTCATCTTGTCAAGTTTTGCAATTTGTAAAATGACGAATGGAGTGTCTCATTAACATCACAATTTCGTCAAACTTGAAAATATTGTAACAATGCAATGATGGGTTTTTACGAAGAAAGATGTCAAAATATGGATTCTAAAGTACATACAAACATAAGTGCTAGGAAAATACAGTATCACATTGGAACACATACATTTTGTATTCGATTCAATAGTTTTGTTCAAATATTACCGTCTTTATATTGCATATTCTGTGTCATGCACTCCAGTTCCACCAGTAAAGAGTAAGATTATGCGTTGAAACGTGTATACATTTTAGTCACTGGTCATTGAGACTTGAGAATGATCATCGTGAGATGACAAAAAGTGATTTTACGTACATGGTGGGTTTTCTGGCAGATAAAAAAGAAGAAATTGTGGAGTCCACTCTGTACTGTCGACTCGTATACCTAACAACTGTGGACAAGAAGTAATCATATAGAGTTACACATTTGAAGTAAGCAGTTAGCACCATGTGATCTTAATGTAATTACGCGAGCCTGTTAGTAATTTAATTTAATTAAGAAAAATCGTTATGTGTCCTCTGGTCTGATGCACTATGAAAATTAGTTACTTGTATTTTCTGTATTATAGGCAGAACTCTTGTAGTTCCTCAGGTACACGTTTTACATGTATAGGAACTTGCAGATCATGACATCAAGTTTGGTTTTTTCCGGCTTCTCAATTCCCATTATATGTACAATTGGTTACACGTAAACTGTTTGCATCGCACCGCGTTTAATAGTTAAGGTCAGAAGAAAAAGCTTTTATTCGATTGGTACAAAATTTGTACTACAAATAGAAACATTGGAGTATTATAATATGTATAAGATGCACGTATATTATGATAACTCAATCATGACGTTAATACAATACAATTATAGGGATCACCAGGTTTGTTTGTGTGAACAAAAATACTTAAAATAAAAAAAAACCTTTTTCATCCTCAGAAAATTGGTGTGACTCATATGGGACTCTCGAGTTCAACATTTTGGGCGTAGAAATGACTATTCCTATTGAATAAAAGGATACACTACTGATTTACCCCAGTAACTGCAGCATATTGTATAAAATAAGAAAGAAGTACGTATGCATGTAAGTAAGTACACCTAATTGACCAAATCAAGTCGATTTTCTTTTAACTTTATTGTGAATCACAAAATTTTAAACTTTTTGCATAAATTCTTCAACAATTTTATTGCTATATGCAAAAATCGTTATTATGGATGTTGTTTATAATAGTGAAGATAATCATATTCATCTTTGTATTGTAACTTTTCTTAACTTATTTCATTTCTGCTCTGTACAACTGTCCATACGCAAATCACAACGTGGGCTGTTTAAAGAAGCCAGACTAATGGTATTTAATCAAAGCGTTTAAATATAGACTAAACTAATTATTATTATTGCTAGAATAAACATTACAAAATATTCCTCATTTCCATTGACTGGTTTAAAATGAATGGTGGACACTCGATAATATATTCATAATTAAAAAGCAGACAATCAAATCACGCTCGCTGAAACTACGTTATATACATATTTTAAAAAAACTGCTTATAAAATACTTTCCGTTGGTAAAAATCACATTTCAAAAATTCAAAATTGTATTGTAATAGTTCTGCGCACGAAACATGTGTATTTTCGTCGCTCATTTACAAAAAATCTATATATCTACTATCTAAATACTATCTATAGGCTGCATTTTTGTATTTACTATAAATATTTAATATTTATTTACTATATGATAGACATCGTGAAGGCAATTAAAATAAAATAAGAATATATATGTACATATTTATGTATATTACGTTTTAAATAGGTATGTAAAATTTACAATGTAAATGCAATGTATTCAAGACTAATATTTCAAAAATAAAAATATTACAAAAAATCAAAAAACTAAAAACAAAAACGATTTTCCTACTTTCACGTATATATAGGTAATATTTTTTGACTAGATGGTAAAGTCTTGTAATGTACACATACTTAAGCCAAATTTGTTTCTAGCAATGCCAGCAACTGCTTGGCTGCCTGAATTCGATTTAACTTTGGACCAGGGACTCGACAACTTTCAAGGTATTCTTCAATTTTGGACGTTTTCATATCAGGTGGGATAGAATGGAGTAAACCGAGAGGAAATTCTGTAGATAATGCATCAGGTGCTAGAATGCCCTGTAAATTATTAATAATACAAAAAAAGCCACATAAATAAAATAGTCAAAGCCTCTACCATTCATTGCTATACTAATATTTAATAATAATTTAATTTTCTATTAAACTTACAGCACAAATGGCATAAAAGTTGTGATCATTGATTGGGTGGACACATAAATCATCGGTTGAAAAACTAAAGCATTCCTTTTGACTATTTCCATTTTTGCAAGACGTTGATTCGGACTCATAAATCTTCTCCTTTTCTGCTACAGAAAAAACATAGGAAAAATGACATGGGTACAATTAATCTCCGGATTTATTTCGAATCTGCCAATTACTCCTTCCAAACCTCCATAATATTTAAGATATTTATAAAAAAAACCTACTCAAAGTCATTTGAGCTTTTTCAACAATGATGATATTTTCCAAATCCACAACTTTGACATCATAATTATCTTCATGCACAGCAAAATTGTCTGGAGATATATCTGTCAGATAGAGTACAAAATTGGGATCCCCTTCACTAAGGTGAACAGCAATTTTAAGAAGTTGAAGAGCTATAGTTGCTCGGACATGGAAACTGTCATGATAAAAAGTTGTCAAGCGACGGCCAACATATTCCTATAAAATATGCATATACATAGTTTCTGCTGATTAGACTTTTTACTATTTGTTTTCCTCAATATATTTATCAGTTTTCTATATAATATATTATTATATACTTAATGGATATAAACTCACTTCAGCAACAATTCGCCCACAAGCTCCGAAATATTTCGGAAAAGGCCATCCATCTTCTGCTCTAAAAGTCTAATTGGAAAATGAATAGAGGTTAATAAGACTATATACTATAGTAACACTATAAGAGTATAGTATAATAAAAATGAAGGACATGGTATAATATGTATGTTAGTGATGTAGTTAAATGGGTCTGCTCACCTGTAGAATAAGAGGTTCTGGATTTAGAAGTAACATGGTGAGAATATTAGCTAATATCGTGGATCTATGAGGACCTCTTGAAATCTTATTTACAGCAGATATCATGTAATCCATTTTGGCATGGGATGGACATAATAAAATGTCAGTGACTTTCCCAATCTTTTCTCCATGTAAAATGGGTTCATCAGGCCGATTATCTGTAGTATGAGAATACTTTTCAATCAGAACACGCACGGAATCTTTAACATCACACCGATCTGGACTACCATGTCTTTCGCAAATATTCCTATCCAATTGAGCCAGTTCATTATCGTGTGCCAATTTTTTGAGGATAACCTATAAAAGAAATAGAGATTCATTGTATTGTATGTACATATGGTTTTTTAATAAAACTAAATCTAATATGCAAATAGCTGCTGCACATAACGTTACACATAATCACTTACATTTTGCTCAATTCCACGGTTATTCCATGTTGCATAAAAAATATTTTTTGTATTGACTAATTTCGATACAGAATACTTTGTCCAATCATTTAGTTCAATTTTTCCAGAGATCATCGCCGGACAGAGATTGACACCAAAACTGCATATATATATAAGAACAAAAGTTTTTTAAAGGTATACATATTTACATTAGTAATGTTCGTATGCAATACTTGATAATTAAACAAGGGCATTTATTATATATATAGATACTCACCATGCTGGACATTTATTTCGCTCTGTTAACTCGTCCAAATCTAAAGTAATATCTAAACGACCTTTCTTTAAATTGACACTACTCAGGAGAATACAGAGTACTAGGAGAGTAGAAACAAGGAACGTAACTGCTATCCACCTTTGACCTGTCTTCATGTCATTTGCTTGTCGGGTTGCAAGAGGGGTCGGGTCAGTAAAATGTCGTCGGAATAATGGTAGACAAAGACGATTCAGATGAACTCGAGTATTACAACAATTTAGAAGTCTACTCGGAGGATTTCTTATTTCATTTTCTTCTTCAAGTCCTGTCGTTGCTTCTGTCGTCGTTATTTGTTCGTTTTGTAATTCTAAATACATTTAAATGTACTGAAATGTGTGTGCAAACTATATATATGTGCGTATTATATCATGTAGGAAGGAGATACCTAATAAACAAATAATAATTGAGAATCATTTAACGTAAAATACTAATGGTAAAAAAAGACAAAAGTGTGTTCAGGAATAACATTTTTCAATTGAAGAATATTGTTTTCCCGCATAAATTAATATTAATAAGTATTTTAAATGCGATGTAAGTACCTAAAAATAAAAAAACTGTCAGTATGGTTCACCGACATAGTTAAATGATGATTTGCATTGCAATTAAACTAAATAGTCGATAGATTTTTCATGTAGTATTTATAAATAAATATTAAATAATAAGTTATGAAGTTATTTCTTAAATTCTTTCATCAATTCATGCAAACAAAGGGAAGCAGAGAAAACACTGTCCACAGAACGATTTTCTCTATTATATGCGTATAAAAATAATCATGGGTAATGTGAGCTATACTCATAGTGACGAACATTAAAATTTTATTTATCATCTCACCAGACTATTTAATACAAATAATTAATTTTCGAGGCTATATGTATAATAACAAGGAGGGTAAAAAAAACTTGGTGGATTGTTTTTGTTTTCCATTCTTGGAGATTTTTTTTCGTCATAAACTTTAATTTTAAAAAATACGATAGAATTCCTGCCTGGGAGTTACAGCATCAAAGTCAATGCAAACAGCATCATCTAGAAAACACGGTGGAACTTTTTCTAGAAGCACTCACCTATTTGCGATTGGACTACGAGTTGAAAGTTTTTTGATGACCCATCTCGTTAAAATATCATTTTTACACAATTAAAAGTTAATCGTGTTTAAAGTGTGTGTGTTTTTTTGACCTTTTGATCCAACTCGTCATTTTGGAAAAATAAATAAAATAGGAAATAATGGCATCCGACTCAAGATCACGTATGGAAAGTTTCAAGAATAAAGGAAAAGATCAAGATGTAAGTTGGAATCACACATTATTTTAGAGTTTTTTTTGTCATTCGTCGTCGTCGTCGTTGTTGTCTTTTGTTTAAATATTATTATTAAAAATAAGACATGTAAAAATAGTTCAATCGTAGTTTCGGTCTTTCCTTTGATGATCGTTTGAAAACTAACAGTGAATGCCAAGTTTATTACTTGAGTATATTTTATTTTACTTTTTTTTTTATATACACCCAAACTTATTATTATTAATACAATCTTTTGAAATGATAGCTCGACTCGTCGTTTTAAAGAACACTATACTTGGAAAATATAATAAATTTAAAATGCATTTTATGAAGTAAATACGATAATAATAACGTTTTACGTTTGTACATCATGTTCAATAAGAATGATTAGTAAGTTGGCTTTGCATTTTGCATGTATTATTAGTCACGTACATTTTTGTATCTTATGAATCATAAGAGAGCGTGTGATGATGCTGATGATTGTATAATTACTTGAGAATTTGATGCATATTCATGCATTCACGCTCAACATTACAAAATATTTAAAGACTGCAATTTTATGATTTTGTACAATGATCACACGTATACCTTCATTTGATTATTTTGTTATGTATTGTTGTTATGCGCCCATTATGTCAAAATAAGTATATGTAATATCTTGTAAAAGAATACAGGATTGATAATAATTTAAATGTTATTTTTTTTTGCCATATTCAGGAAATGCGCCGTAGACGAAATGAAGTTACTGTTGAATTAAGGAAAAACAAGAGGGATGAAACTTTGCAAAAGAGACGAAATGTTCCACAACAAGATGTGATTGATGATGAAATTGAAAAGGTTAATAATTTGCCCATTTATGTCTTTTGCTTAATTCGTGTATTTATATGATGATAGTAAAGCGTTTTGTATTAATCACAGACATATTTACGTACTATTTTTATTTTTTGCTGGATATTATAGCAAGCGGTGCCTTCGAATTTGGCAACACTTGTAAGTCAAGCAAATTCATCGGATGAGGCAGTTCAGTACTCAGCTGTGACTGCTGTGCGTAAACTTTTATCATGTAAGTGATGCTCATGATTTTGATCATGAATTCTTTTATTTGTTAATTCGTTTATAATGACAATTTTAAATTATATATCATGTTTTGTTTATTTTTCTCCAGCTGATAGAAATCCGCCTATCGATCCGCTCATAAGCTGTAACATTTTACCTACACTTGTCAACTGTCTTAGTAATGCAACAAAGTGAGTTTTATTTTTCTCACTCGACATGACAAACGCATTACACATACAAACACAATAATACTATTGATATATTTGATAATTAATTATTTCAGCCCTGCACTTCAATTTGAAGCAGCCTGGGCATTGACAAATATTGCCTCGGGTACATCACATCAGACACAGGCCGTTGTTGCAGCTGGCGCAGTTCCTCACTTCCTTGACCTTTTAGGCTCCCCACATCAAAATGTCTGTGAGCAAGCTGTATGGGCATTGGGTAAGAATGAATTTTTAAATAATGACGGTAAAGTTTGTTTTGCAAGAATAAATGTGGTGATTACAACAATACGTTTTTGAAATTATAGGTAACATAATTGGTGACGGACCACAGTTAAGAGATTATGTCATCTCGTTAGGTGTTGTAGCTCCATTATTGAACTTTATTCAACCAGAAATCCCTATAACTTTCCTCCGTAATGTTACTTGGGTAATTGTAAATCTGTGCCGAAACAAGGATCCTCCTCCTCCAGTCCAAACTTTACGGGAAATTCTACCAGCTCTTAACGTCCTTGTTCATCATCAAGATACAAGTGTAAGTATAGTATAGGTATATGTACATATCATATATGTCTGTACTTTTATTTTAAAATTAAGATTCTATTTCAGCATTTCATGATTATTACTATTTCATTTCCTCATCATAGGTATTGGTGGATACCGTGTGGGCTTTAAGTTATTTGACTGATGGTGGAAATGAGCAAATCCAGATGGTTATCGATAGTGGAGTTCTTACTAAATTAGTTATGTTATTGACTCACCGGGAAGTCAAGGTAAGAATTTAAAATTTAATGTACATACCTATGTAATATTATCATAGTATTATCTAGGATAATAAGTAAACTAAAATCTATTTGTATTTGTAGGTCCAAACTGCTGCAGTTAGAGCAGTGGGCAATATAGTGACAGGAACCGATGAACAGACTCAAGCCGTGCTCAACTGTGACGCGTTAAGACATTTCCACAATCTACTCGGCCACCCCAAGGAGAAAATATGCAAGGTAAATTCATAATATACATATATTTATTTTTATTCAAACATTTAAATCAATTAACTTTAACTTGAAATCCTCATGTTATTTACTACATTTCTATGATTGTATGTACGCAGGAAGCTGTTTGGTTTTTATCCAATGTCACAGCTGGAAATCATGCCCAAGTTCAAGCTGTTATTGACGCCCAGCTAATTCCCCTTATCATTCATCATCTAGAAAAAGTAATTTATGTACTGTTAATAAAAGAATGTGTACAAATTAGTAATGTTATTATTATTAGTGTATGAACTATAAACATGTTTATTATGTCTATAGGGAGAATTTCAAACACAAAAAGAAGCTGCCTGGGCCGTTAGTAACATGACAATTAGTGGCAACAAGGAACAAGTTGCGTAAGTTAAAAACCAAATTTCAGCTAACTTGTTCAACACAACAACAAAATAATTCAATCATTCAATCATATCTTTCTTTTCATTGCAGTTACCTCATTAATTGTGGAGTTATACCACCTTTTTGTAATCTCTTAAACTGTAAAGATTCACAGGTGACGTTTTCATTGCACTCATTTATAAATATTAACAATTTTATTATGTAATATATTTATTATTTTATATGGATGAAATTGCTGACTAACTTGTATTTGACTTTTGATTTTTAGGTTATTCAAGTAGTCCTTGATGGAATCCATAACATCTTAAAAATGTCAGAATCAAATGAAGCCGAAAGAGTTTGTAATCTGATTGAAGAGTGCGGGGGTTTGGATAAAATTGAGTCTCTTCAAAATCATGAAAACATCGACATTTATAAAATAGCTTATGAAATAATTGAGAATTACTTCTCTGAAGATGTAAGTTTCTATTTTCATTTTACCCATAACTTAACAGTCTATGATTAACTTGATTATCTTTAAAACTTGTAATAATAAATTCTCTAAATTATTTATAATGGAAACTTTGAATCTTTTTTATAGGTTGAGGAAGAAGACACAAGTTTGGTACCCGAAGCCGCAGAGAATGCTTTCCAATTCGACCCGAATTCAGCAATGCCGAGTGAAGGTTTTAATTTTTAACAGCTCTCGAGTAAAATCTAATTTTTTTCATCTTCTAATAAGAATTATTTGAGTGTAGATAGTCTTCAAACTTAAGCAGTAAGAGTGTAAAATTGTAAACTTTTCAATACAGTAACACACATATACAACATACATACACATACACACACATACACACACGACAACCACGAATTCACGTGAAAGCCTAAAAAAAAGTAAACTTTGACAGATATCGTAATGTTGACAGTTTTCGCACAAATAATTTCAGTGCATACCAGAAATTCAGTAGGAACTATGAAGATGTATTCGTATTATTATTTTCTGAAAAGGAAGGAGAAAAGGTACAAAAAAAATGGCTAGGATGACCAATAATCCTGTACCACTGTAGTTTTTTACATGGGGGAAAAAGCTATTGAATTACAGGAATTCAGGAATTGATAATACTTTGTGCAAGTAAAAAGTATTACATGAGTCACTACGTTGTTATATACGTTGTTATATCATTTTTATTCTATTTTTCTTTTTGTCGCAAAGTAATATCCTATGTCCGTTCCTACTGTTATTTTTTGAAGAAAAGGAGCGATACTTTTCTTGGAATCAGTTGTTAGCCTGGCCTGACATGAACGATTACATGTTAACAATTGATTGCACTACAACTTTCGCATCTAAATTCACGTTAACTTGCATGGTTTTCTTTATCATTATTACTATTCTTGTGTCAATCGAATCATACTTCCAAGATTCTAGAACATAGTGCTACTATATTTATATTACAATATTAATGAAAAATATTTTGCACAGAATCAAAATACGTTAAGTTTCTACAAGAAGCAAAATTGTTTTGCTTGTTTGTTTTTTGATTGTCCTTCCTATATTATATTATATCTACATGTATACTTATTAAGTTGAAGATTTTTGAAAGAAATGTTTTAGTGAAAGACTACATAAAGTATTTTTTTTTGTTGATTGTTGTTTGACGTTCATTATATTATTACTATTACTATTCATAATAACTGAAATGAAGCAGTTATTTACACACGTAAATCTTACATGCGTGTAAATGATTACCTGTTTACACCCAAATAGTAATGTAATATCTGATTCGTATGCATACATGCTATTATTAAATGACAAATTAACTGTCATGATTCTATCTACATGAGTTTCCTACATCGGTATATAAAACGTACATCCTTGTTTGAAAATATTACACATTATAATTATTAACCATTTTTATTGAATTAATACTATTAGCTTAGTTTGGGTATAATAACAACAATAGTAAGAAAAATTGTACGTATAAAATATATTATATTTAGAAAGAAAAAAAGTTTTACTGTAGTTTAAAATAAGGAATAGCTGCAAGATAACTAAAATATAATGTAAGATATATCATTATTGTAAATTGTAACATAATTATCATGTAGGTAAAGTATTTATATGTATATAATAATATATTATATTATATATATATAAGAATATAAGCTATACTCATTATCATGATATACACGAATAAATGCTGACAGCGGAATTCTACTGTAAAGAAATAATAATTGTAACAATATTATTATATATAAACTTGTAAGTACATACATATTTCAATACACATTAAACATAATACTGTATATATATTATATATATTATTGTACTTTTACTGCGTCAAAAAAATGATTTGATTTGTTTGCGTAATAATAAAATTCTATTATTACTCAAGGAAAACAAATCGTCTATATAATAAGTGTCGCAATACAATACAACAAATGACTGAAGAAATTATTTTACCAGATGATATGATATACTTTATAAATGTTTAGAAGTTAAGCATTACATGTGATTATTAAGTTGGGGGCCTGGTCCTCACTGGGAAGATAAAAAAACAAGGGTGGGATTTTAAACGAGAATTTATTGTATTGTATTGCAGATTATTAGATATGACTAATGGTAATTAAATAAGCTTAAAAAGAAACGTAAAGTATGTACATATATTCTATAAACATACATACATATACACCTATATATTCTGTCGGCTTAAATTTAATAAGCAATACACGCATGATAAACATGCTCATGTATTTCAATAATAAATATATTATATTATTCTACGTGCGCGGTTGTTAAGTATTGTTTAAGGGAAACGAGTTTAAGTTGTAACGAAAGAAGAAGAAATCATAAATACTAAAACAATAGTATATTATACAAAAACACTCACACATACATACCTTTACAGACTACATCATTCGGATAGAATAATAATTAATACAGATTCACTCATCACTACACACACAACAACAAACTGGCTATGCACACAGTCTTTGACAGCTGAGTATACTTTGGAAATATTTGAAATGCTTTCTAAATTTGCCCAAAGTCAATTCTGCGTCAAAGACTCGGTGTTCATTCCTTTATTGGTAGAAGTATATAGAATAAAGAATTAGGCATGTCAATATTATGTTATGAAATAAAGTACTCGAAAGACGAAAGGGACAAATTCGACGACGACGCAAGACCCACAATTGAATGAAAAGTATATAAAGTATGTTATGTGCACTACAACATAGTTTGCTCTCCCTCTTACTTAATTATACCTCATCATTATACTTTTAATCTCTTTCTAAAAAAAGTCTTTCTCTATTGGTCTACTGCAGATTGAGTTATGTAGTTACGGAATTTCACTTGTTGACCTACATATGCTATATGCAAAACGTAAAAAAAAATAAATAAAAACAGAATGTACAAGCTTGTGATTTGACTGTGGAACCTAAATAATAATAATGATAAAAATTACCTTCAAAAGAGTTACAACAGGAAATATATGAAACCCTATTCTGTTTTGATTTTAGCAACTAATATAATGACACAAAAAACAGGTCTTAAAAATATGGTTTTATGAGTGACTTTAATTTTAAATGTATGATGTATTGTACCAGAGTTGATTATATAAAAAGAGAAAGAGGAAAGACATGGTGCCATCAGTTGTAAACGTAATAATTAGAATGATTTTCGGGAATAATTTTTTTAAAAGATTAAAAATATGAATGATATAGGACATTGTCCTAAGGACAATAAAGTCAAAGTATAAGGTGATTCTATTATTGTTTCTAATTATGAATATGATAATGAATCCCTGAGCCCTTTGAATTATTATTACCAGAAATAATTTGACAGAGAAGTAAATGCGAGTATGGTGTAAGTATATAGGCGTTGATAAGAACATATTTACCCACTTTACTCCTTAGACAGAATACAATGTAGTTATAATATCACATTTAATAGTGTACTACTATAGTATATATAATAATTAATACACTATATATACTTGACCATCAATATGGAAAGTTTACATGTGATGTAATTGAGCTCTGCTTTTTGTTAGATTTTCTTATTCGAGAATTTCGCATGTTTGACTGACTTTTTGTTTTTCCTTTTTTTTCGGGCTACATTTATTTTAATTGTATTTTTTGATTGATTGCGTTTTTTTGTGTACTCGAGTACGAGCTATAATACATATATAGGAAATAGAATTAAGTACGATGAAAATGAAAAGTCTGTAAGAGAAAGTGAACTTTGATTAATTATGGACGAACCATATTATAATTTAAATAGTAGGTAGTTCAAAACATTGTAATTGTCAAATAATAATAATTAATTATAAGATATTGTTTGAAGATGCTTTTTGTTTCATCTCCTCAAGTGTTAATTTCAACTACCTAAATCTACGGATGCCTTGTGTATGAACGAACGTCTATATTAACATTTGCAAAATGAACATTTTATGCGCTTATATCATTATAACAATATATAAATAATAATAATATTTTACCTCATATTTAAAATATGTAATATTACCTACATTTTAAAACTGTCGTTTTGTTAAGTATAACGTCAAAGCTTTACATACTTATATCTCGATTGTGAGTTGAGTGGAGTCCAGAGAGAAGTTGTTATTGTTAATTTCCAATGTTCCTAAGTAAAATGCTTCAATTCTGTCGACTAATTAAATATACACATAAACATACATACACACAAAATACATGCTATTATTTAAAAGTTTCCTATAATATTACTAGACAATATAGTACGAGTTCTTGTTATTGTTATTAGGAATTAACACCAGCGTTGGGGATGTTATTATTGTATATTTTCTCTAAACACTAAGAAGTATTTATAATTAAGTGAACTTGCAATATTGCAAAAGAAAGAACGGTCTCTTGTGCTTTCTCTCTGCTATGCTTTCTCGTAAAAACCCAAGAAACGTCAAATTATTCCTCTTTTCTCTATCAAAAGTAAAAATATTAATATCTGCAAATTTTGTGTTATGTTGTAAATAGCTCTGTACATTAATTTCGATTTTCCGGAAATGTGTTCTAAATTATTGTCAAGTTTTGAGAGCTAAAAGAGTTGCTAATTTTTCCCTGCTTGTTCTATAAATCTAATGCACTCATGTATGGTTTAATGAATGTAGTCATGTCCTGGTTTTAGTTTCATCAAATATTACATGTACTTCGATTCGATTCGCAAAGATGTAGCTTGTTTTTTTTTGAACCATAATTTCATAATTATATGTAAAGGAAATATTATATTTGAACGGTTATTCCTGATTTTGCAACCACATAAACTTCAATCTGGGGTTTTGTTGCTGTTTCGTTTTTTTGTGCCTCGAGACTCGAGTACACGTAAACTCAGTTATACTTTATTATAAATACATAGCTATTATTGTCGCCATTTTTCCAAAATTTGGAAATTTTCAACATTGTTAATAATTTTACAAGAATTGAAAATTTGTTTATGAACAACTATACTATACTGTACCTATCATTAACTATTACTATTATAATTTACAAGTGATGAAGAAAAAACGCGCACGCGTGTTCGATGGACGTACTGGTATGTATGAATTTCCGAGAGAAAAATAAATTAAACTATTCAGTGCTGAAGTAATTATAATCATTACGACGTCTTTTCTTATTGTACTAAAAAATCATTCAGAATGGCATCCATCTTAGGGAGATTGTGCAGAAATCGTTTGAACGGTCCGTTTTGAACGATTTATAATGTACGACAATGAAAAAAAAAATATATATACATATTATAATTATCAATTATCATGGAATTTGGTTTATTCCGTACAATATGAAGTTGACACAAACTCTTCTTTATTCAGTTTCAGTTTCAAACTAGACTAGAGAATCTCTAGGAATAGAATTAGGACTAATTATTATTATTATTGTATGAAAAAAGTATAAAAATATTGAAAAAGACAAATACAAAAATACATTTAATTTAAAAGCATCAAGGTAATAATAATTCTTTCTATTGAACTATATGTTCGTCTTTGTGCTCATATTATCTACTCCCTAAAGATGAGCAATTAATCAGTATAAAAATTGCAAAAATATGTATGTTATTAAGTATTTAGAATCTAAATTTTAGATGCACACTTTAAATGTAGTACAAAAGCAACAACAATTTGTCTACAATAGTTTTCATGTCTGGTCTTTGACAAGGATCAGATTGCCAACAAGCTTCATATGTACAAATGTACTGTGGAAGTGAGTAAGTTGTTGAAATCAGACCATTACTCCCGTAGTCCAACTGTCCTGTAAATTTCCCCGGTCGTAAACCTTGTGCGACAACCTTTATATAAAAAAACAAGAAGAAAATCAATCAAAATATATAGCCAAAAGATTTCTCAAAGGTTTATTATTCATCCTACTGAAAGAGGTGTATATAATTGTTTTTCTTACTTGATAAATAATTTGATGTTCTGATCGTCCCTCATAAGGATTTTCACGTTGTAAAAGTTGCCACATACACACTCCAAAACTGTAGACATCACATTTTTCAGTTGGATTGCTCCCTTTAAATAATTCCGGAGCTTTGTAGGCTACAGTCCCATCAAACTAATAAAATCAATCAATTTAAACATTATTACTTATCTGAAATATTACTATTAATGTGAATATTTGTTAATTTGAGCAAGTATTACATTACCTTCTTGAAATTGGAATTGAAATAGTTGTCATTGATTCTTTTTGAAGTTCCAAAATCTGATAATTTACAGTTATTATTCCAATCCAGTAGAATGTTTTTGGGTTTTATATCCAAATGAAGGATACCATGTTGATGGCAAAACTGAATAGCGGAAGCAATTTGTCCAGACAGCCTTAATATAATGGGGAAATCTAAAGAAACTCTCAAGTCATTCAAAACTCTAAGAAGGCTGCCTTTTCGAAGTAATTCCATCACAATTAAAGCTTTCTCCGGTTGCATTTGAAAGATGTCCAAAACTCTTGCTATATGTGGATGACTAGGGATCTCCAAAGAAAGTTGTTCTCCTTTG
>JAIUND010002014.1:0-26890 GCA_034699125.1 Gisinianus flammeolus | reverse complement strand
CTCCTTCTCCTCCTTCTCCTCCTTCTCCTCCTTCTCCTCCTTCTCCTCCTTCTCCTCCTTCTCCTCCTTCTTCCCCTCATCTTCATGTCATTTCCCCTCAAAATTCAAAATTCAAAACTCAAAAGACAAAAGACAAAACACATGGACGTCCATTTGTCCATACATTTTCGAGTTGAAGAATGGAGGAGTTAAGTGCAGTGTGTAAAGTGTAATAAATGTAAATGTCAAGACGTAAACTTAAGTTTATGATCCCATTCGCTATTCTCTGTTCGCTATTCGGAATTTGCTCCAAGTAAAGAAAGTGTACATAGTTATATACAGATAGTATAGAAATTCCCTATATGTTTCATACACCTCGGCTCTTCCCTGCTCTGCACTGCTCTGTTCTTCATATCCTGTCCATATGCTGTCTCTCCTCTAACTCTAAAACCTTATCAAAAACTCTGCATGTTACAACTTACACACAATTTTACATGGCTCTCTATTCTCTCTCCTCTCTCAACTTCCTTAATGTTCTCAATTAAATATTCAGTAAATTGTTTAAACAACTTACGCTCACTCACATTACTTGGAGTAATGTGAACAAAGTTGAGCCTCAAGTCACCGTCACCGTCCTCGTCGTCATCGTCATTCAAATTTATACACAAAGACAAAAATGTAAAATGAACGTGGAAGAAAAAGGACATGGTTTTTTTTCTTGTACCATTTCACCTTTAATTATTCATCAAGAGACATTTCTCTCTCTCTGTATTACTTTTACATGATCACAGTTTTACTCAAAAATTATATACTCATATGTCATATACTTTTTTCTATATCGAATAATAAAAAGAGAGAGAGAAAGAGACCTCGATTCTCCTCTATTTGAATTTTTTTTTGAGTAAGTATACAAATTCAAAGTCAATGAAACTCATAGCGCTCGTACTTTTCCGGCGCGTTTTCTCTCTCGCTCTTCTTTTTTACTTTGGTAGATTCTGTACCTTGTAAATTATGCATGATGCTTTTATTCGTAAGTGAAATAAAAACCATGAAGAACCGAGGACTTTACCCACTTCCGTCTATACCAACGAATGAACGAATGAACGAATGAATGAAGGGGAGAAGACGACGACTAAGAAGAAAAAACCAAATTTACAAAATTGAACGCATGTACAGAAAGAGACAGCAAAAAAAACATAGTGAGCCAATTCAATTCAATGTCGGCGCGTACATATTTTTTTTTTTTTTACAACTAAAAAAAACGAAGAGAATGGCAGAGAAAACGTCTCAATCTTATTTTTCTATGCAGATAATCATCGCGTGCATAAGAATTCGGAATCTTATAGCTATATATGCGGAATGTAATGTACAATGACAAAAAGATGAATTCTTTCTGTTGGCTACTGAAAAATGTCCGCCAAGTTTTTTTTTTACAATATGTGTGTCTAAAGCCTTTCCATATATCTCACACACATTCACATGTAATTTACTGACAGATATTTTGATCAGTACACACCGTCCAAAAATTCCTCCGTACAAGTTTGAGTATGAGAAAGACGAGAGAGAGAAAAAACATGGTGAAATTTTTTATGTCATTTTTTCCCCTCCTTGAGAACATGAGACATGAGATACCGTCTCCGTCTTTGAATTGAGTGAGTGTGTATGTGTATGTGTCTATGTGTGTGTGTGTGTGTTACATAATTTGGTTGCATATTGAAAACTGAAAACTGGTGGCAGTTCGTGTGTGAGTTATGAACAGTGAGCTCGACTGTTTAAGACCATTTGTTAAGGGAATTTTGTCGGTATTTGTCGCTTTCTGCATGCTAATGTGACAGACATTTTTATACTCTCGATGCAGAGAGAGAGCGAGAAAGAGAGAGAGAGAAGACGAAGGAAAGGCGATAAGAAAAATGAAATATGGGTGGGGTGACTGAATACACACACACACTCGCTCGTATACATTCATATTCATATATATATACGATATGTACATGCATACAAAATACACATATGTATGTACGCGTATGTACGCATTCCATGAAAATCGAACTGGAAGTGGAATCGTCAATGAGGCGAATAAATGCACACATACACATTCCCATACGATATGATTTTTATACAGATATAGAGAGACGAATACCAAGTGGAAGACGGTGAAATGGTGAATGTAAAGCCAAACTCGATAGTGCGAGCCATCAAATAATATTGCTATAGATATCGTACGAGTTTTTTTTTACACTCGCAAGATGATTTTGTAGACAAGTGTATAGCAATAGCATAGCAATAGCAATAGAGAACAGAATACTACAGAGTTGACGTACTCGATATCCATGTGCATGAGTTATTTATTCACGTAAGTACAATATAGATACAGATATCTGTATACTGTATACACATGGATAGTGAGTGTGTGCAAGGTGGAAGTGTGAGAGTGTGAGTTTGAGTGTGAGGCACTTGACTGTGGAAAATGAATATTGGAATTTGGAATGTATGAAGTAGGAAAGTGATGTGTGTTTGTGTGTGTGTGTGAGGAAGGTGAGGAAGATGAGCTAACGAAGTGAAAGAGGTAGCACCTCCACAAGGGGCTTCGCTTCCCTATTATTGATGGCACATACAAACGTTCTCGGTCTCACATTCAGCGTGAGAGGGAGAGAGATGGTGAAAAATCTATCGTTTAATACACACATATCGTACATAGAAAGAGGCAGTCGGGTGTAGAGTTGTAGAGTGTAGACTCAAGTAGACTGTAGAGAGGAGTCAAGTACATACGCAAACGCATACGAATATGATCATATGACGTATGTAATTTTTTTATTTTTCATGCTGACATTTGACAAGAAACACATGAATGGGACATTTACAAACTTGTAATATAAATAAAATAGGGTGTGTGTTCACTCGTTGACTCACACGATAAAATGAGAATGAGAATGAGAATCGGAATCAGAATCAGAATATGTATAAAAAGTATGATAGGGATATGTACGAAGGACGAAATATGAATAGGGAAAGGAATGGACAGCTCAAATGAAAAGTGTCCTCCTCACCACAATGAAATATGAGATTCGATTAAATGTCCGCATGAAACGGATTTACAATTTTCTATTTATATTTTATCTGTACACACTCCAAACAAATCCGAGTTTGACACTCTCCTGCCACATTCTCACCTTAACTCTTCCTCTTCCTCTCGCTGTACAGCCACAGCCTGTACTCCACATCAACAATGACAATAATATCAACTCCTCTCGTCAGAACAAATGTCCCAACCTGTTTCTGTTTTCCATGTCCATCTCAACTCTCAACTCTGTACCTCTATGGAAATATTGTACGTTCATTCATGGAAAATGTCTCCGACATTTCACGCCCACTCTGTCAAATGACAAATAGACAAATAGACAAATGTCACAGTCCACTTTCCACTTTACGATTACGTTTACGGATCTCCTCCGAATTTGATCCTTTCCAAATCCCAATCCCAATCTCAATCTCTATCATAATAAACCCTTGATCATAACGTAATTAACCTTTGACCTTCCAAACATACCTTGATAGATTACATATCTTGAAAGATTTGAGCATTTTCAAATTATGCGGTAAAAATTCCTTGTTCCATTTCGGGGGGCGGAGGCGGGGGGGAGAAAATAAAGAGAAAACGGGGAATAAAAAATAATAATACTTTGCTTTCCCCGTGTGTGAAAATATCTCGAGTTTCTCTTGAGCACATTCAGTATTGACGGCAAGTCTTACATTTAATGACGTAACCATTTCCTTTCGTTCCATTCTGAGGCTAACTTTCCCTCGTCTCTCTCTCTCTCTCGCTCTCTGTGGAAGAGTGGGAATGTGTGTAATATCGTAGTAATAGTAATAATGATATGGATTCAAAATGAAGTTTGCCATTGCCATTCTGGTGGATGGTGGTGGGAATTGGATGGTGTGGTGAAGTTATGCTCGCTCGCTATCTCCTTCCTTGAAACACTTGAAAGTATAGAGTGTAGAAATGGAAAGCATTTTTCTGAGCAGTTGTGTAGCAGAGTGTTATTACGTGTTTCGTGTGCTTCTCCTCTCCTCTCCTCTTCTTGGTCTGCCTTTTCATCCTCTTTCCCTTTCCCTGCCTTCCATATACTGTCTACTGTCTAGTGAGAAATGAGATGGAGAATTTCTGATGGTGGTGGTGAGATAGGAAACGACTTTTCTCTCTCACAGAGTTTCTCACACTCAAATACTCATCGTCAGAGAGAGAGAGAGAGAGAGAGAGATGGAGATAGTCCATACTCTATATATAGTAAAGTATTCCCTATCTCTCTTTCTCTCTCGCCCGTCCTTTTCCTCATGAAATGCGAGTTCACGAGGAAAACCATCGAGAAACCTGAGTCGGAACATGATTCAGTTTCACATTAAGGAATTGTTTCATTTTGCACCAAGCAAGTGAGAACTTGCTAACCTTTTAGTTGCATCAAATATTCATCTGAGTTTTCACTCTCGTCCTTGTCCTTTTCACTGTCTACAAGCCGTACATAATAAATATCCACACGTCACTACATACATTAGACGAGCACTTCCCTCCATCTCCACATTATCCACCATCCACCATCCACCATCCAATCCACCATTCAAAAGTATCTACAGGAAAATAGAAAGAGAAATAGAAAGAAAAGAAAGAGGGAAAGAAACAGAGGATAAACCAAAAGGACATGAAACAATTTACAGAAGAACAAGAAAGAACCTTTGAAGTTCTTGAACGAGAGAAAGAGAAAGAGAGAGACAGAGAGAGAGAGAAACATGAAAAATGCAGGGAATGTGAGATGTTTTCAAAAAATATATATCATTCCCGTCTTTTGAGGCCGGTCAACATGTTCAAATCTTCTCTCGCCACCACTAACACATAAATACACACATGTACACACAACTCACAACTACAAACACAAACACAAACGAACGAACCGACTCATATCCACATCAACGCAGTCTCTATAATCCCACCCAACTTTCTTTGCCTCCTTCTCCCCCCCCCCCCTTTTTCCTCAACTTCCACTTCTACTAACAAAAACCAGCAATACAGATATTTTATTTTAGTTTTATTTAGCTTCTTTTTTATGGGGAGGAAGGGGGCAGGAGTTTTCTGCATATTATCATATTATTTTGATTGTTGCACATGAATCACATGATTTTAATTTTAATTGGGAAGGATTTTTACGAAAAAAAATGCATGTTTGAGTAATTTGAAAGAATTGAAGTTGAAAGTTGTTAAATATGGGAGAAATTAACCTTTGCCATATGCAAAGTATTCCAATGGAAATGAAGGAGAAAAGTCTAGAGAATGTAAAGACAAAGGCAAGAACAAAGTAAAGCTGGATGAGGAAAGGGAAAGGGAAAGAAACTTAGAGTTGGAGGAAATAACGATGAGGATAGCCGTGGAAAAGAAAAAGAAGCCATGCGTGGAAGTAGTTTTCGTTGAGGGAAAGAGAGAGAGAGAGAGTTTTCGGGGTTGTCTCAATCTGGAAAGCAATGTTGAATTTGGTCGTGTCGGGAGTCGGAATATAGTGATCAATAATAGAAAGTCTCTCCACTCTCCGAGTCAAACTCAAAACGGGAAACTCATGGTGATGGTGAGTTGGTGGTGAACCGAGACTTGAAGGTTGAAGTCTAGCATGTGTTTCTATCGGGTCGTCGGGAGGGAAAGAGAGAGAGAAAAAAAGAGAGAGAGAAAAAGAGAGAGAGAGAAGGGGGGATTTTCTTTGCCCGCCCGACGATTGGTTTGTCTTCATCTACCAAGTCAACACTTTTTATTCCAACGAATAAAAATCTCGGACATGTTTTTCTCTCTTTTTCTCGAGTCTCTGCCAAAGAAAACCGAGCATACATTCCAAAAAAAAAAAAACTCCCACAGTCATAAAAATGAAAATAATTCCCTATTCAAACCAGAAATCTGTTTATGTTGAAAACAATTTCATTTTCATCCCATATTTTGTCTTCATTTAGCATAAAACTTATATGTCCAATATGAATACCGTTTTGCCTTTTCTCTTTCAATTCAATTCAATGACTTTTATTTTATTTATTTATTTTGTTTAGGGTATACCAAAAATAATACACAAAATGATGGCAAGTTGCAAGTTACACGTTACAACAAAACTTTAACTTTCTTATCCAATAAATTTTTTTTTTTACATAGTCCAGTGTCAAAAAATCCTTTCGAGTTTGTCAAATATAGCAAGTGAAGCAATTTATTTCTATGAGTATTTGGTACATTGCGTTGGGAACAAACGAGTTGATGGTCTGATAGTATTTTTTGCCAAAGCTATTCGTAGCCATATGTCTTGACATTTTTTTGGGGGGGTTTTTTTTTATTCTGAAATGGAAATGGAAAGTGAGCATGTGCGAGGATGAGAAGATTTGAGGATGTACATAGAAATGAGAAGTGAACTTTCCCAGATTTAATTGGCAAGGCCTTGTTGACATTTACGGTACGCATTTTGAGTGGAACGGAATGACGATGGCGAACTTCTTCTCTCTTTATCTCGATGATTGCGTATATCGTAGAAGTGCGTGTATATAGTATCTGTATATACATACAGTATATGAATGTGTGTGAGAGAGATGTAGAATAGAGATGGAAACCATCAGCTATCACGTAGTTTGATCGTTTGTAGTGAGAGAAAGAGAGAGAGAGAGAGGGGATGGGTTAAAGTGGATGTGGATGTAGATAGCGCGGAGTTGGAGAGTTGAGAGTTGAGAGTTAGAGCCCGGGTAGTAATAAGATGGGCATTATGTAGTTGACTCGGTGGTGGGATGTGAATGAGGGAGAATTGATGGAAATGACTTGACAGAGGTAGAGAACGGAACAGCGTCGATGCGAGACACTTAACAGTTTCTAATTTCAGTTTGGCAGATAATTTACGCCAGAGTTTCCATCAGCAAGAGTGCTGCTAACTTTACTAAGCTCTCGATTTTATCTGTAGTCTGTATAGCGACTGTAGTCTGTAGCCTGTAGTTTCCTTTCCCGGCACCTTGCCAACTCTCTCTCTCTCTCTCTTTTCATCTCAGCTGCTATCGCATCACTTTATATGCACTTGTCAGGAACTACGACTCTCCAATCCCATTTACGCTCTCACGTTCTCTCTCTCTCTCTCCAACCTGACTGCTCATCCGAAACTTTACAATCTCGGTTCAAGCCTCTCACCACCTCACCCGAATCCCCACTACAAAAACACTATGAAACTCGTGTGAAACCTATATAATAGAAACCTTGCAACTTCTTCCACGTTCTCATTTTTCCATCCTCATTATTGTATTCTCTCTCTATTACAAAAATCCCCATACAAATTCCCATTAATAATTTCACATGGACATCAATAAATCGATAAAATGGTTTTAATGCAAGTAATTCAACTGATTCAAGTTGTCGATGATAAAAAGGAAAACATTGGGCGACATTCACATGTCGAAAGATAGCCGGAAGTTAAAGTTGAAATGGGGGAATTGGAATTAACTACATAAAGTGTTAGAGAGAGAGAGAGAGAGAATGAGGAGAAGAGAAGAAAGGAAAGAGAGTGACGATACTGATAAAGAAAGTTGTGTTGAAAAACTGAGAGACTGAGAGCTTTGGAGTGGTGGTGGTGGTGGGGTGGTGGGGGGAAGAGGAGTGGGAGATGGAGATGGAAGAGAGTGAAGATTCATAGAGTGCATGGCCGCTAGCTCTCACCGTCTTCACTCTACACATTGACTTGGATAGAGATAGAACAAGAACATATAGAACTAGGAGAAGAAGAAGAAGAAGGAGTTTATGTTCTAAAAGTCCAGGAAATTTGTTCTCAAATGTGCTACTTCAGCTCACACTTCAACTTTTCGCACAACTCAAGCACTTTTCAGCCCTTCATAATAATCTGAAATGCCTCCTCGTGTGTCCATGTCCGCTCTCTCCAGCTCCAGCCATATGATATGATATATCCTCAACATGTTGCTAAACATTACTCAACTTGCGCACACACATACACATACGAATACGAATACGAATATTACATGGGATTATATTGGCAAACTTTCATACCATCTTCATCTGAATCCTCTTAACGTTAAAAGAAAAACGGCGGCTCTCTTTCTCATATATCTGTATGTACTCTGTGGATATTGGATATAACCGGAGTCCTAATCCTTCCATATACATATACAGTTATACACACACTAGTGGAACAATATGGGGAGTCTACAAACTATAGAAACTACAGAAACTATAGGAAAACTATGAAAAAAGAACCCGCTTCATCTTCTCCTTCTTCTCCCTCCTTCGTATATCTGCATTCAGAGTTTACGCTCAACTGCCAACTTCCACAAAGCTCTTCGCTCAACTCAACTTTCACAAGATCAAAACGACTCCTCGTATTTGCCATTATAAAATAAATTTCCTCGAGCTTCTCTCGCTTTCTCTCTCTCTCTCTCTTTCACTTCCCTTTACTTTACTTCACTTCACCAACTTACTTACGACCAGACAAGAACCAAGTTTTATACGTTTACACATTATATTAAAAATCTTTTTAACTTTTTACACTTTTACTCCACATCCACATCCGTATGTATCTCTCTCTCTCTCTGTCTCTCTCTCTCTCTTCACTTCCCGAGGAGTTATTTTACTGTTTTAGTGTGTACACACACCATTTTGATATTATAAGCAGCAGCACATGAATACAAATTACAATTACGCATCTTCTCCATCTCCTTTCTTTCCCCATCAGCCCATCACCATACAATACAAAGTATTACAAAGTGAGAAAATTCAAATTGAGCGGACATGAATTGTCTGCATATTATTATACATAATAATTTTTCACCATTTTTCAGTGATAGTGATTCGGATTAGTGATTCGAATTTCCCTAAAACAAATCTGAAATCACATTGAAAATTCTGTTAGGAAATTTGGCGTCAATAGTATTTTCGGTAAAAAAACAAAAAACGACTGTATTTGTTGTTTTTTTCTTTTTGAATAATTGGAATGAAAAATGGATTTGAATTTGTATTTGTATGTACGCGTGAGTACATATGGTGATGGTGATGGGGAGTCAACTAGTTGTGTATTTGTGCATGTACAGAAAGAAGGGGAGTGAAATGTGAAGACGACGAGAGACAGCGAGAGAGAGCATAATAACGTTAAATGTTTTGTCTGCATAATAAGTGAGTACATATGTGCATGTGAAGTTTGTTGGAGGGAGCCCCAGTGTACAGTGTATGTGATGTGATGTGAGCGAGTGAATGTGTGTGTGTGTTCGTTCGTTCGTGGGTCTAATAAGATAGCTTTAGTGGAGTGCATGAAGCTAGTCAGTATAAATGGTTTTTGGTTGGTACACCAGAAGGAAAAGGAGTCTCCATTGTGGTATTTTTGACTTGACAAGGCGGAGCTCGTTAGCTGTGCGCGTCTACAGGATAGCACTCGTGCTGATTGGTATAATGCAGCAGCATAAGGAAACTCAAGCACGAGGAAAAGGAAGGCCAATTTTAACACATCCTTCTATACTTATTCCTTATTCCTTCGTCTCTTTTCGTCCGTCGTCTTCTTCTTCATCTTCAACTTCTTCGTCTTTTTGTCCTCTTCGTATTACTTCTTCGTCAGCACTTTCATGCTAATTCCAGCTCTAGACTTTAGCCGACTCTCGTTATGTTAAATAAGAGAGAGAGAGCAAAAGATATATGTATACGATACCTAATACCTACGAGTATGTGTGTACGATATTAACTTTTGGTACGGATTTCGACTGCATATGTCCACATGTTTATCCTTTCTTATCAAAACCAAGTGCGTATATTGCATATTCATGAATTCTCAACCATATTCTCTCTAGAATATTTCTCGAGTGTGTACGAGAGAGAGAGAGAGAGAGAGTGAGGGAATGTGTAGAATGTGGAACGTAGTTTGGATTTAACGTGATAATATACTTACGATGGTTACGATTAATGTTGTACGTGCTCCTCTCTCTCTCTCTTTTCTCGCACAGTCTTAACTAGTACTGTGATGATGAAGACAAATACCAGCGAGAGAGAGAGAGAGAGTGAGTTTCTTGGTGTAATAATAATAATGTGTTATATGGATTTATATATATAGACAGATGAGACTCCCCGTGGAGTCTCTTTGGTATTTCACATTTACTGATAGAAATACGTTTTCACACAGTGTGTCTGTGTATTCTGTATGAGAAGGAGGAAGACAGAGAGAGAGAGTTGAACGTGCTTTCATTTCACTTCTCATTATGATGCACATTATCAGCACCCTCACGTCATTACAACGACGGTAAATCCGTTGAAAACTCTGTCGCCAATGATCATTCATCCAAAAGTTGAACATTTACACACTGACTGAGATTTTTTGGCAAAGTTTCTGTCCAATCATCAAGTTGACTCGACGCCATTCTGTTCGTTCCTCACTCAACAATTGAGTGAGGGGAAAACATGAGAGAGAGAGAGAAATATTAACACACCTTTCCGATAATTGCGTGAAATGTCACACGTATGTAAATTCCCGGATGCCAATTCCGATTTCGATTTCGACGAGATCCATAGATTCATTTATTTTTTAGAAGATGTAAATTGTCTTTGAGAATTTGAGAATATTTGTAATTGATTTTGTTGTCTTTTGTATTTAAAAAAACTTGAGCAGGAGGATGTTTCCAACAGTGCGAGCCAGCTTTTCCGGTTTGAGCTGTGACCAAAGGTGATTGACATCCTCATTTAAATCATTTAAATAGTTTAATGTGCGTGTCGGAATGATTTTTTTTTTGTCTTCATGACTATTTACTATTTACTATTTATGAATATGAATATGAATCTAAATCATGTGTGGTTTGGTTGTGTATTAGATATGCAGTGTTACTGGACATTGTACCTGTAGACAATAAGCGTTACCGCTACGCTTATCATCGATCTTCATGGTTGGTGGCTGGGAAAGCGGATCCACCGGCTCCTGCCCGACTCCACATTCACCCGGACTCTCCATTCAATGGAGAACAATTAAAGAAACAAGTCGTTTCCTTTGAAAAAGTCAAACTAACCAACAACGAATTAGATAAAAACCATGTGAGTGTAAGTGTACGAATTACAAGACGAATTACAACCATTCTTCATACTCACAATCAATAAGTCAATATACTCATACATACATATTTCTCATATGTATTTCTAAAAACACATCCCTTTTTTTCTCACGATCAAACTTCTTTTTTTCTATGTACATGCACATTGTGATTGTGTTAAGAATTGAATTCCCTGACCATGTTTTTCAAAACGGAAATATTTCAAGTCCTAAAAAAATTTTTTGGGACTTGAAAACATAGGCATTTTAATGGGTCAGCTGGCTATGATTTCTTAACACAATGTACATAACTGAATTTTTTCCCATGGTCTTTTGAAACAACACTTGATTAATTGGAATATTGCTTAATTAAAACAATTTGAATTCCAATATTTTGAGATTTTAAGACTTTTTTTTTGTCTTCTGTATGGTATGATATTATGAGATGAGAGATGAGGAGGGATGTTGTTTTTCATATGGTTTTTTTTCGTAGTTTAATGATTTAATGATTGATTGGCTTAATAATTTGATGATTTTGTTTCTTTGATTTATTTTTGCTTCATAATTTGGCGATTTTAGACCCAATTGGTCTTAAATTCCATGCACAAATATCAACCACGAATTCATCTGGTAAAATGGAGAGAAGGGATGATGTCCAATGGAGCTTTCCTCGGTGATTTGGAATCTGAACTATTCCGTACTTTCGTTTTCCCAGAAACCGTTTTCACTGCCGTAACCGCTTATCAAAATCAACTGGTGAGTTTCTCATTCCCTTAAAAATATACTCAATTTATGATTGTAGTAAGTACATAGTTGAAATCTACTGAATTTATTAGTATTTTTGCTTCTTTTTCATTTTTCAACGTTTGTTTTGCTTTTAGCATCTTTCATAATTCCTTCGTATCGATAGCAAAAAGGCAGAAACTCTTTTATTTGACATTCTAATTCTCGTACTCCTTTCCTTTTGCTTCTCTCACTTGTCAAAAATGACCTAAAAAAGACTTTTCAAACACAAAATCTAGTGGCATTCATATTCATGCAGTAAGCTGTAAATCTAAAGTTTACCATACACTTGAGAATTTTTAACATTTTGTATTTGTACAGTATTTGCATCTGCATTTGCTTTGCACAGAAATGTGTGTATACAGAAGTATACAGAACGAGAACGAACAGATATTCACATATGTCATGTATAAAAGAAGGAAAAACTTGAGTAAAAAAAGTTGCTCTGACAGAGCTCCTGATCATGACGACTTGATGTTTGTTAATCAGTAGGATATATGTTTTTTTTTGGGGGTCGGAGCTCCTTCAAAGATGAATATAAATTGTACAAGTGACTTTTACAGTTGCATCACAACATTCACAAGGGGATTCTGTCAGGAAATCTGAGGGTTTTCCTCTCTTTCTATATTTCTTGTTGTTTCTTTTTCAAAAACATCAAAAAAAATATTCCATGTACACAAGTACACAAATGAATTCAAATTGTATCGTATGTGTTTGTGTTTGTGTTTGTAATATCTGGGGTGCAATTGACGATAGTTGCAACTGCACCAACTGACAGTCAAAAGTCAGGCAAAATCTTGCACAATTACGATCCTCATATCGTTTTTTTTTCTCTCTCTCTTTCTCTCTCGACTTTTCCATATTTGACACATTCTCATGTTGAATTCTCTTCTCTCTGTATATCTTACATATTATAACACAGAATACCGAAGACAGAAGAGAGTACAAGAAGAGAGCAAGTTGATGGATATAAAAATTGATGAGCGGCAGTGTGCAAGCGTCAAGTGTAAGATATACATTGTGTATAGAACTGTAGATGGAAAATACAGGGGGAAATATCCGTAGGTACAGATAAAGAAATATCCTACGTACGATATATATGCAGAGATAAGGGATGAAGAGATTCAAACTATCTTTGTGTGTGTGTGTGTTGGATTGCTGGCAAAAAAGAGCCAAAGCATGGTGTTGTCTTTCTCAGCGTGATGTAAAGGGCGATAAGTTTGGACCTGATAGACAGCATGATGCTGAATGCCAATCTATTGTTCTGTTGTCTCAATCGGAGGAACTGAATAGGGAAAAGAGAGGAGAGAGAAGAGAGAGAAGAGACCTCCTTCAAACCCATACGCATACTGCATACACATTCACATACGAATACAAAATACAAATGGGAAGAGAGTGGCATTTCAGTTTCAGTAGCAGTAGCACTATATGACTAGCACTAGAATGAGCTAGAGAAATCTTTCGTTTGAATCCATCAGTGAGAAATGCACCTTCTGTGAGGTCTTTGTTGTACAGCAGTTAAGATTTATTCCATGTATTTTGGTATCTGTACAAGTAGTCAGCCGTACAGCTACTTATACTGTACAGATACAGATAGTCAGCTCTCTCTCTCTCTCTCTCTTTTCTTTCTCTCTCTCTCTCTCCATCCAATATCTTGTTAATCCTTTATCCTTTGCATTCACATTCATTCCCCATCTGAACGGATATTTAGTCGACTTGATGTTTAGGGTCAAATTCAAAGACAAGGAACCAACACTAAAAAGAGAAAAAAAGACGAAGAACTGTGAGAGAACGGAGAACTGATTGTGAGGACTGAGGAGGATCAAGAGAGAGAGAGAGAGAGAAAATAGTAAATAAATATCTGTCGGCTCTATACATTTCATTGCTGTGTAGTGCAGTTCAGTGCAGTGATGCAGTGACGTTCACATGATCCCTTCATTTGTAGTTGTAAGATACACACACACACACAAGTTGGAGAGTAGATATATGCTAATGAATTTCCAGCAAAACTCTCTCATCTCCCTCGCTCTTTCTCTCTCTTGAGGATTTAACAACACACAAGAGAACACACAAGACATTGACAGCTCCAAACATCAGATAACATTTTATTTTCTCAATCATCATTCATTTTCATTTTCACCTATACATTTCCTCTTGACTCTTGAACATTCTCAACACAAGTATAAGTATACACCTATGAGATTATTACTTATACTGTTAACTATTAACTATTACTATGAACTATGAATATCCTTCTCTACGATTGTTTCCATTACATTCAAATCCAAACCAAATCAAAGATCTGTCATATTTTTATCTTGACTGCCCTTCTTGCTTTTCCTCTTGCCCTCAATGTAAATCCCAATTGATTCCTCTCAAGACTCAAGAATCGCCTCTCACCTTGTCAATAGAAGAAAAAAACTTATAGAAAACAGAGTGACAACGTTTGTTCACACAGAAGCGAGATCACCCACAATGCTTTTTAAATATTGCCAGCGGAAAATGAAAATATAGACAAATTTCTTCTGAAGGGAATATTTACAAGTTTTTTCTTTACTTACTTGGATCCATTTCATTTAAAATTTAAATGCTTGAACAAGTACAATTAAAATTGCTGTAAAAAATCACACACATTATTTGTCAAAAAAAAAACAAAACAAAAAAGGTCGTGATGAAATGCGAGCTTCTTCTAAATAATTTCACCTGCCACACTGGCTAATTGTACACAATTCATTTTTTTCTATGTACAGGTATTTGTATGTTTTATATAAGACAGAAAATGGTTGCACTTTCCATTTTTCTTTAACCTTTTGGGTTTTTGATGTGTTTGAGTGAGTGAGTGAATGTGTGTGTGTGGGTAATGTGTCATAATGCGGGGTCTGGGAAAGAGATAATTGCATGCGAGGTTTCAAAGTGGAGTTTTGAAAAGTACAGTGTTGAGTCTCCACTCCTGTGCTTTCCTTTCCTTTCCTCTCCGTTCGTGTGGTTTTCTATCAAAACACAAAAACCTAAAAAAAAAAACGTATACAATTTTTTCATACGCCTTGTAAAATATTTACCACACGTCATTCCAGACATTTACACCCAAATACAGATATATAATGGAGCATATCCAATACACTTTCTATAGTTATAGTCGTAAGATATATGTAGTTGTGTATATATTGTATGCTGGAATTGCCAATAGAATTCACGAATATATCTAATATCTGTAGATGAAATGAAACAGAGTGGAAAATTCATATATATATATATATATATGTGTGAAAGAGAGAGAGTAAATATTTATGGTTTATGGTACTGTCGATTGTGGCGTGGACTGTTCTGCCTTGAAATGGAATGAAATGAAGTGAAATGTATAACAACGTTTACCCATATCCATATCATATCAAAAATTCTCATTCTCCTCGAGGTGGAAAATAGGGGGGAAAAGTACATAGTTTTCAATAGTAAATAGTAGTAATTCGTACAATATTCCCGAGTGAGTGAGAGAGAGAGAGAAAGAGAGAGAGAGAGGAAACGACAAGGCAAGGAAAATAAGGCGCCTGTCCCATACGTGTGAATAAGCTTGTCATGCAACATTAAAACACACCTTTACCCCGCTATTTTACCATTTTACCCCCCATTCAATTTAACCAGCACCAGCACCAGAACCAGGACGAGACTTTGGTCATGGTGGAAATCCATCGCAATAGCAATGATGATGTGGCGATTACGGATTTTCTCATGTAAACCATCTCATCTAGTTCATAACTACAAATACAAATATATGTGTGACTCGCACTCGTTCGTCTACATACATTACAACAAATGATACAAATAATAATGGTTTACCGGTATTTATATATTTATATCCTCTTTTCCCCAAAGACAAACCTTTAGAGGTTTAGAGCATTTTTTTTTATCGGCAACCACGCGATCTCTCCTGACATGAAATGATATTGACTTGCCATTGCCATTGCCATTGCCATTGCGTTTGCCAGTGCCAACGTTATTAGTTATTATTATGTATTATCATCATCATCATCATAATCATCAACATCTACAGTAACAAACTACATATGGACTAATATGTAGAACTTGATGTACTTTTTTTCTACATCCACTCATCCACCCTACTTTACTTTACCCTACTTTACTTTACTTGCTTCACAATTAGAGACTCGAGTTGTCCAGGTAAAGTCGGTCCTTGTAAAACCCAGTGTTTTTCAAATTATTTTTAAACTATCTTCATTCACGTGTGTCTGTCTGTCTGTCCGTCCGTCCGTGTGTACAGTTGTCAGTTGGTTTTCTTCAGTCTTCATTCTGCCGAGTGAAAGTGAATACAACCAACCAGCACACACACACAGTGCAGAGAGAGAATGGAATGGAACTTGGATATTATGATGTCTAACGTCTAACTGAGAAATGAACATGGAGAGCTAATGACCATCGTATTAGTGTTCTTCCTCTTCCTCTCTCTCTCTCTCTCTCTCTACCACTTTGGCTCGGGCGATGTGTAGAACTCCGTTTCGGCTCGTCTATATTAGACATTGTAATTAGCATGCATCCACTTTTCATGTGCCCAATATTCCTCTGTCTCTCTCTCTCTCTCTCTCATCACTTTCCGTTTCAGTTCCAGAATGCATAGAATGAAGAGAATGAAGAAATGAAGAGAATGAAGAGAGAGAATACAATAATTTAAATTGTATGACGTGATATGAGTATGAGTGCCATGGACTTATATAAACTTGTTGTTTGATCTGAATTCTTATTGCTCTGCTCTATTCCACTCGGCACACTCAATCTTCTTCTATTTTTTAATGTGGAGATAATCTACTTGAATTAGTTGTATGTATTCCACAATGACATGACGAGGAAAACCATCATTATTCGTTATTATCTCCTTGTAGTGTAGGTACATCTGTACATTCTGTATTCGTATTTCGTATTGTGGCTTGACTTTGACTATAGTGCACGGAGGATCCGTCGTCATATAAATATTTAGTTTGTTTTATTGTCCATATGGGCACCCCATCATCACAATTATTATTACTTATTACACTATTACACAGTTCCTTTCCATATCCCAATCATAATGAGCTGTTTTCCGATCATATTTTCCTATAAATATTCGTATTCCCAAACTCTCATCTGCTCTCATCTGCTCTCAATACGCATCGGCAGTACTATGTACATTTTCTCCATATGATTACGCGTTTGTGATGACTACATGTAAAATATACGTGGAAAAGATTATCCGTCGAGAAAAGAGAGAGTCGCATCATGTCCATGTTTCAACTTTCAACATTCAACATGAAGTTGAAGTTGAACTTGATGAACAGACGAGTGTATAAAAAATAGTGTAGTGGTAATGTGAAAGGAAAGAATGAAGGGAAAAGAGAGAGAGAGAGAGCAAACACTTCCGTATGAGCTTACTTCTGTTAATGAGTTCACTTAATATTAATGGGCCGGCTCTGGAAGTTAAAAGAAGGTAATGAAGTATGGTCGTTCGTGTTCTTGCTTTTGCTTTGGCTCTTCCTCTTGTCTAACTTGCTCCAGGATAGGACTTTTCATTCGTTTCATGTACATACGAAAGAATGAACGGAGGACGGTTTACCATGTAGAATAATGTAGATGGAGAAGGTTGACAGAATATGTTGGAAGGGTTATTACGCATCTCTTCTTCTTCTTCTTCTTCTTCTTCATTTTCCATTTTCCTCGTCTTTCTCGCTCTCGCTCTTGGTCTTTTGTAAAGTGAGTGTAAACATGTAGAGGAGGCGATGAAGGAGTTGATATAGCGTCGGCGCATATTCCTTTCCGTTTTGACTCCTTCAGCTCGTTATACTTTATACTTTATACAGATGATATCTGTAGGTAGAGATTCTACTATTCTATACATGCAATTCATGCAGAATATCAGTACATACATACACGTATGGGAAAGGAAGGAATAAGAGAGGGAGAGAGAGAGAGAAAGGATGGAGGATACGGGAAGATGAATATTGGACATGGATATTGGATGGTTGGAAGTTGGAAGTTGGAATAGGCAAAGGAAGGTGTTGGGCATGTTAATTTATGGAGATGGGAAAAGGTTTCTCTGAGGCTGCTGGTGAGAGGAGAAGGAGAAACGTTTGCATCTCTCTCTCTCTTTCTCTCTCTCTTGCTCCTCTGTCTTTTGGATGCTCAGGATAGGCTCAAGTGATGGCATGCAAAATGCGCTCGACACTTCATCATCGTTTCTTCCCGGGTGGCCCAATTATCTTTTGGGAAACCGTATTGCACACACACACACACACATAGAAACACACACAGAGAGAGACTCACACATTCACATAACCGTACTGCTTGCGAACAAGACTCACACTCTACGGGCCATTTGATACCCGCATAACTCAACCTACCAACAGGGAAAACTACCAACACAAAAAAACAGCCAGTCAACCAGCCTTTTCCTTTTCCCTTTCCACATTGAAATATCTTTAAAGTTTCTCGTGTCTTCTGTGTCTTGCGTCGTCTGTATTCTTTATTCTGTATTCTGTATTCTGTGAGGTACATGGGGTAGTTTCGTTACAGATATTAGTCAGATACATATATAAAACTTGACTACATACAATATGCAATATGGAATCTCAACTGTATTGCTCCAGTTGTATAGTGTTTTTAGTAGGTAGTTTTCATTCAACTCCTCTCCAACACTTCACCGATACCAAAACCGAAACCGAAACCGAAACCGATGATATGACTTTGGCGATGAAGTTTTTTCCGCTAGCTTTTCCACATTCTTCGAGCAGACAAACACAGGCACAGGCACAAGCACAGCGTACAGTTAAATTTTAGTTGTGTACATGTACCTACGATATCGTATGTGTAATCATGTGTATGCATGTGTGCAAGCGGAATTTCTCACAAGTCATATTTTTGTTTTGCTTCTCTCTTCTTCTGTCTTGGAGCAAGTTTACACCGTTTCAACGTTGAGCAAAATGTAAATGGGAATGGGAAATTGAAACTATACTCTCTTGCGCAGCATGTCACTCTTCAATTCTTTGTGGTGGTTGTTGTAATACCTACAGTTAGTTGTTGGGAGTCGTTTGTTTGGCAGGGAATGAGTGCAAAACGTGTGGAGATATTTTCATTACAATTATCACAGTTGGGAATTGGCAAGGTATTTTGGCTCTTCCCAATTTCATGTTCTCTATCGTCATCTGCATTTAGAATTTAGAATTTTAGAATTTCCCTGTGACATATTTCAATTGAAATTTGAAAATGTATATATACGATATTAAGGTCCAAAAATGTATCGTATGTACGATATTTCAGTATTTCTCCGATCTTGTGTGTATTGTGTATGTACGATACGTTTGAGATTTGTTAAAAAGAAACGTTTTTAGCCTTATAGAAATTCATTTGGGTTTTTCATGGTGTTTGTCCTTGCTCTGGTTGATGTTGATGGTACAATTTCCCATTATTCTACAGTTCTATACAGGGTTACAGGGTTACGGAGAATTTTGGAGTTTCCATAAGGCTTCCATAAAATAATGCAATTTTATTACCGCTTCAACATTTGGATTTGAACCGTACAAGTTCTCAGTTTCTCTCTCTCTCTCTCTCTCATTTATGACACTTGTTTTTCTTCTTTGGTGGTATTTGGGACCCTTAACTAATCAGTGAATTACCTCTCTATTATTTTGAATTACACATTTTCAGGATTTACATTTATATACGATATGAATATATGGTCACTATACTTCATGTAGTGTACAAAGGAAATTTGTTATATTGTATATCAGTACTACAGCTATAAAATACTGATTATAAAAGTTCTGTTATTCCGCAGATGTATGTACACTCGCTACTTTGCCTTATACGATAGTCATAATACATAGTATACAAACTAATTTACGCTGTTCTTTTCTCATTCGACTTTTTGACTGCTTGACTGTTATTTGTTATTTGTTATTTGCTGTGCTCAATGAAATTACTTTATTAGAAATAAAATTGGGATCATGTCAAAAATCAATGTTTCAAAATGTTTCCTTTTCCTCTTTCTCTCATTCTCTCGTTCTCTCACTCTCTTGCTGTTATAATGGAAAATACTTAGGTATGTGTTTGTATTTGTATATGAAATTGGGACATTATGGAATTTTAATAATCCTCGTCCGATTACTTTACTGGCAATTACAATCACGCATATCCATCTGCTGATATTTGGTATATAAATATATATATATGTATAAAATAATATCCAAATGAATGTTTCTCTATGTAATTTGCAGATCACGAAGCTGAAAATTGACAGCAATCCATTTGCAAAAGGATTCCGCGACTCATCGAGACTCACTGAGTTTGAACGGTAAGTTTTTTTTTCTCTCTCTCTCTTTCTCTCATTTTTTTGCCTTATTGCATAGAGTCAATCAAACTCATTAAGGAAGAATGAAGAATCGAGTTGTACATTGAATTCTATATACCTACAGTTTTATTCCTCTCATCGTCAGTCTCTTGCTATATATATTTCATTTAATTCTTCATCTGATCTGATCTAAAAGAGAGATTTGAATCTCTCATTCAATGTTCACTTGACTTTATTTCATTTCACAAAGATAAATTATGACTCTTTCATCTTCCCAAGTCCCCACACCACACATTCATTTCTCTACTACTTCCACCAATTTAACACTAACTAACCAACAACAATAATAATAATAATAATAATAGTAATAATACAGCAGACAAGTCCAATGAGAAAGAGAAAAGATTTCTGTATAAAACAATGGAATTAATTTTTTTCCCCTATGTAAAAATGTATCATCTGCATCTGCATCTTTTCATATTCACATTTCATTTCCCAATTAGTTTGAGTAGTTTGACTGAGAACCCCTTCAAAAAAAATGTAGCTCCATCGGTTGTAATTTGTAATGAAAAATATGAATATTATAGCGGAAGAGAGTTGAGAGACGTCATTTCATTTCATTTCATTTCCACACTGTCTGTGTGTGGCAAAGCCGAGTTGTCATCTCATTGGATTGTGATTAACCAAGAATAATAATAAGAAGAATAAGAATAAGAACAAGAACCCAAAGTCAAAGTCTTCTATAGCCTTTGGATTTGGAGATTGGAGAAGAAGGGGGAAAAAAGTAATCTCATCTCACAGACATTCATGCATGCATTCATTCTGTTGGCTACCCACCGCAAAAATATTGTATTATTTATTGATGATAGATCACAATCTGGGAAATTACACTAGCCGAGCCGAGGCACCGAGTCTCTACGTAAGATAGTTTTGAATTGAGAAAAGATGAGGATATCGTTTCGTATATATGTACGATGTATACCTTTTAATTTTAGTTGTAATATGATGATGATGAGGCTGGAGGAAGCGGCAAGATGGAAAGAAAAGATGGAGAGGGTGCAAGTTCATTTTAGATTATCTTATTCTTGGAGTTGATCAAATTATTGTTGGAAGAATGAGAAGAAGAAGAGAAGAAGAGAAAGGGGAAATAAGGAGGCATTTTCCTTCTCATATATTCATAATTTTACTCCAAGATGAGAGTTTGAACAAGTACAAGTACAAGAAGAATAAGACACGAACTTATCGTTGGTTAAGACTTAAGACTGAGAGACGAGACTGACGATGAGAATTTCTGTGTAGAAGGAGAAAATCTAAAGGAACTAATCGGACGACGTTTGTTCGTTCGTTCGTTCGTTCGTTTGTAAGTTTGTAAGTTGGCGTAAAGTAAAAGTTAAAGTTTCGATGAGCGGAACTGTGAGATGAAAGCGCGGGCGGTCTGAGGCTTCAGTTTTAACTTAACTCGACTGTAATGCACCTCAATTCTAAAATTCATGTACGTACATCGTGTAATATCTAATATCTAAATGGTAAGATATGTACTTGGACTGGAAGGGCTTTTTTTTTTGTAAGTGTCGGTCAAATGAAAATGAAGTTGGAGAGGGAGAGAGAGAAACCCCAAGAGATATAATCATCATACATTTCCCTATAAATTTCCTAATCCCTTCTCTTGAGGTCAACCCTCAAGCCTCGAAAACAATCAGACTCTACTTTCTACATTACATTAACATTACATATACGATGATACGAGTAGTCATATTGAGATAGAGATAGTGGTCGTCGGAGTCGGCTCCTTTCCATCCACTCTCATTCTCCCTTAATTAAATACACCATCAAATCATCTCACTTCACTTTTACTTAGACTATTTACCTAACTTGCTCAGTTATGTATCAGCATTTTGTACACGATCCGAAATACACCCAAAACATTTCATTCACAATTCACAACAATCCTCTTCTCACCAACTAAATCCCACAATATATGGACATGGATAATCCTTAAAATGTTCGGGAAGAAAAACCACAATTGGTTGAGAGAACAAGCTTTTTCCACATTTAAACTTCCAATGGAAATTCCCCAAATTATTTCGCAATGTAGAGGTATCTTATAAATGTATAAGAAACTAAGAATCTGCGGTAATTAAAAAATTAAATAATTAACGATGAGCAACTAAGGAAATTTTTTCTTAATATTTCTTACAGCATGGAATTATTCAATTAATATCTGTGTATGTATGTATCTGCAGAGTATATTAAAATTGTGTGGTGTCAAAGTGCGTTTCTTGGTGTGTTGAGGAAAAGAAGGATAGATGGAAAAAAGGAGCTGTCTAGGAATTTTGTTGAGCAAAATACTTTATAGTTTTAGTTTTAGTTTCTTCACTTTGTACAGTTTGTACTGCATTTCCCCTTGAGATTGAAACTATGTAACTTATGTATGTAGAAAAAAAAGAAGGAAAAGAAACGCTCACGCAAACAAGTCGAGTCTTAATATTTCCCTTGTGACTTCCCCAGTTTGTTCTCAAGTTTGAAGAAGTGTGAAGTCGTTTTTGATATTTGGAAGATTTCTCATTTCATATATCAGAAAAGTTGAGTTGAGTTGAGTTAAACAACAGCTCGTAGTCGTACGTACGATATGTACATATTTCTTTACGTCATAATAAACTTTGCTACATGGACCAACTAGAAGAACCAAGGAAAGTCTCTCATTCTCTCGTCCTCATAAAAATCGCTGGTGGTATAGAAATAATTACAGCGGTCCTGGTGGTTTTGTTTTAGAGGAGAAGAGGAAGACGAAGAAGAAGAGGTAAAAAAATTAGACGGGTTTCTACGAGAGATGACAGAAATCTTGAAACTGGCTTTGTGATAGCCATTTTCTTCATAGATATCATGTATGTGTAAATTTGAAAGGTATCTAGTAAATAATTATGAAAGGTTCATTTGCATATTATGCCACACAATTCGGTTTTGTGTTTTCTTCTTCTTCTTCTTCACCGTCTCATCATCATCATCATATCAAGTCTCATCGCATTGCATTGCATCTCATGGTAAATAGGCTTGGATGAATTGGAAAACTTCGTGGGTTGTTTTCATCTGTCCAGAGTACCTTTCCTCGCCTCACAACCTCTTGTTTTACTACCTGTTAGCACGCATCAAATTTTTCAAATAAATTAATTACCAAAAAATACTGCTTTTTGTAATTTAATTTCATCAAATGAGCACTCCTTCATTATCATTTGCCCTCCGTCAAAAATCCAGAAAATCTTTTGAAAATTCTAAAAATCCTCGATGGAACTGTATTGATATCGATAGAATTGCTTCTTCGAGTCTTCCAAGAAGTTAAAGGTTTTAATTGGTCAATTGATTAATTTGGACCGGGTGTCTTAAAAGTTTTCCAGAATACGATATACATACTGATATATTTGAACAGTTTTCTGTTTAAATATCCCGTGTTGTAATTGTAATGTACGAATTAGCTTTGTTGGGGGTCTCCTTTGAAAATATTCCGAAGAGAGAGAGAAGAGTGTGTGTTTGTGTTTGTATTTTGTACGTGTACAAGTGTACATGCGATGCACCGTGTCATTTCATTTCGTTATTTATTATTTTTTTTGCGATAATTTGATGATATAGGGGAAGAGTGTTAAGTTCAAAGTACATGGAACAAGGAGAGAGAGTTGAGATTTGAGAGAGAGAATGAAAACTCGTGATATTCTTCCTCTCTTTACATTAGAATGTCAGCATTTGAAAAGCGTTAACATGTCTTCCAGCTTTGAAACTTGACGTTTTTTTTAACCTCTCTGTACTCTCTAACTCTATACATTGTACAATGTACACTTTATATGGTATTTTTTCCCTTCCAGCTTCAGTGGATTTTTTTTTCATTTCCATGTCATCATGAGGAGGGGAGACAGAGAAAGAGAAAGAGACGGAGAAGGAGAGGCAAACTATGTGTTTTTTATATTATTATTATTTGAGAGATTTGAGAGATTCAAGAGATTCCTTCCAAGAGAGTTGAGAGTTGATCGATTCGCATGTAGCTAATGATCCTTAGTGAGGGATTAATTGCATGGTTCCATGAAGATTAGAAGCTTGAGACCAAGTAAAAGATCACCTTCATATTGCCTATTTAAATACATGAACTGTAGACAGTTTCTTCGTGTGTGTGTGTGTGTGTTTGAGAGAGAGAGAGTGAGTGAGTTCCTATATCGTATGTACACCGACATTTTATCGTCCTCATGATCGACTTGATTGCGTGTGAAAGTAAGAGAGCACGGACGGCTTATACAGTTTAATGATTCCTCCAAACTCGTGTACACACAAAAATCCCAAATCCCCAAATCTTATGTCCAAAATTCAAATACCAACGAACCAAAAAACCAAATAAAACATCCACACATTTTCTTACTGTACGGCGCCAATGCCAATAGGATACAACCTAAATATTTTCCTTCAAATACATAAACACTATTAAACACACACACACACACACCACACAAAACTCACCACTTTCAATTCCAAATCTACAGTTTAAAAATCTGACTCTCTCTCTCTTTCAAGATCTCCTTTAACTTTTAACTCTTTGGTCTGTTTGGCCATATCAAAAAGAGTTTACGTTTCATTTTCCATAATAAACTTGGAATGACGGGAAGTAGGCAAAATACAAAGGAAAAGGACAAAGTACCAAAGCGACGGAGAGAGAGAGAGAGAGAAGTTGAATATTCATAATCATCCAGTCATCATTACACTCATAAATGTTTACTATTTACTTATAGTATAGAATGAGCCTTCACCTTTTCAATATGCAATCTGTCTGTATTGTAATTGTAAATTGTAAATTGTAAATTGTAGTAGACTGTGGGTACTTTGAACTCGGACTTTTCTTACAACTTGCCACAATAAATGTTAATATTTTATTGTGTAATAACTTAATGATCCAGAAAAAAAGCACTCTCGCTCTCTCTCTCTCTCTCACTCACTTTTTCTTTCGCGGTTACAATTACAACTTGAGTCATTAACTGTTGAGGATATTCATGGAAAAAATTGCTGTGTGCACGGTTTCGTATGTTATGTTGGGAATTGAGTAGGTACTTGCTATGATTACTAAATACTTAAATACCCCTTGTTTTTTTTATTGTATATACAGGGAGACTATGGAAACAATGTTGGTGGAGCAACAATATATTCGTCCACCGCTTCGTCCCTTTGATCTCGAAATGGCTTCGAGTTCCCTCACACTCGAAGAGAAAGCCTTGTTAAGGTACAAAAAAATGTCTCTTGTCTTTAGTATAGGCGTGTTGAAAAACTGAAAAAAGGGAGACAAATCTCCAATAGTTTCCGAATACCGAATAGAAATATTGAGTATTGAATATTTGTTTTTTGTGTTTGATTTGATTAGTGCACGAGCTCATTTACTGGGTCTCCGAAGTCCATTCCCATCACCGAATCTAATGAGTCCAGGATCCATCGGTCGACCTTTTGGTAGTCCAAATGGACCATCCGGCTCCATGTCCATGTCACGAATGCAAGAAGTGGCGAGTGCAAATGCTCTCAATGGAAGTTTATCACAATTGTATGCAATGAGTGCTGCGGCGGCTGCCGTGTCCAATAGTAATCGATCCCAACAGGAACAACAAGCTCAACATCAACATCAACACCAGCAACAACAACAACAGCAACAACAACAGCATGCCCAGTTACCTTTACCCATTCAATTATGGACACAGTGGGCTTCTCTTCATGGATTATCTCCACTCGCACCCACATTATTAGCACATCATGCTCAATTGGCAGCTGCAATGGCGGCTGTCAATGGACAACACAATTCCAATCATAATTCATTGACTGCAAGTATTTCATCATCTAGTGGGAACTTCAATACGACCACCACCAGTCCAAGTGATAGTTTGAGGGGTTTGGGAGGACGACCAAATCATTTCTATCCGGTCAATTCCTCTTCCTCCTCTGCCACTTCTCCATTGGGAATGCATCGATTCTCACCATACCCCATTCCTTCCATGAATAATCATAATAATTCATCCTCCATTTCGGCTCGCTCTAATGGTTCATCGAATAAAAGCCCAAGTCCTCTGGGATCCCCAGCGGATTCTCTAAGGGATGAAGTCATCTCGTAAATTCAATTCTCATTTTATTGAAATTACACAAACACTTTAACCTCATGCCGGCTCCTTCTCACAGTTCACAGTTCACACTCACAACACACACACTTTCTCCACATATCTCTCAATGATTTTTTCTCCCTTTTCCTTTTCCCTTCTTCCTTTTAGCGAATGAATTTTATGCATATATATCTGTATAGGGAAAATCATGTGGCATTTCATGTCAATTTTGAATTTTATTCATCGTGGGTTCAATAAAATGGGACACGAGTGTCACGAGTGCAAGTGCATCATGTTACTGTCGGATTAGCTATCGTTACATATATGACACTTCATGTTTAAATTATCATGACAAATCCTGTTGATTTCCTCAAGGCTTTTTTTTTATTGTATACGTAAATACATTGTTCAATTTTTGGAAAAAAACATACAGACATTTCGAAATACTTATATCAAAATATATAGACTAAGATTTTCATTCATTCCCACAAAAGAATATCAACAAACAAAACAAATTATTTATGTTCCTCATCATAATCAATTCCAGTGTGTTTTAATTTTAACTTTTATTATTATTATTATTATTATTATTACTATTATTATTATTATTATTATTATTATTATTATTATTA